>PVLA01012230.1:0-46296 GCA_004027455.1 Hydrochoerus hydrochaeris | reverse complement strand
GTGGTTCCTGGGCAGGTGGCGCTCAGCTGGGCTGACCCCTCCCCTCCCGGCCCTCAGGCTCAGCTCTCTGCTCTGGCGAAGCCCTCACTACACAGGTTGCTCTTCCTCTCCACCTACCCCTTCCCAAGAAGCTCTCCTGACTCAGCCACACCACATCCTTTGCTCTTTAAATTTTTTTGGTATGGGGATGAACCTAGGGCCTTCATGCTGAGCTACATCCCTGATCCTTTTTCTCTTTTCTTTCCATCCTTCCTTTGCTTCTTTCTTTCTTTCTTTCTTTCTTTCTTTCTTTCTTTCTTTCTTTCTTTCTTTCTTTCTTTCTTCCTTTCCTGGTTCTGGAGATTGAACCCAGTGCCTTTGCACCGGGCCACACCACACCACCCTCTTTAATTTTTTTTTTTTTAATTTTGAAACAGGGCTGGGGATTTAGCTCAGCAGCATAAGCACTTGCCTTGCAAGCGCGTAGTCATGAGTTTGATCCCCAGTACTGCTAAAAAAAAAAAGATAAAAAAATAAATTTTGAAACAGATTCTTGCTAAACTGTTAACTTGAACTTATGATCCTCCTGCCTCAGCCTCCCCAGCATATTGGGTTTGCAGGTGTGCACCACGGTGCCCAGCTCAACTTCCTTTGCTTTCTGCAGAGGTGCTCAGAGTCCTGTGACTGTGCCTTCTGCCTGCAGTGCCCTTTCCGCAGTTACTACATGACTTCTCCTGCGAGTCCTTTGTGTGCTTTCCAGTGCACTGGCTCAGCGAGGCTGACCCTGACTACCCTACTTGAAATCAGCCCCCTGCCCGCACTCCTAGTCGCTTGCCCTGCTTTTTCCACATCACCTTCTAACACACATAGGCACTTGCTCTTCCGTTTCACTGTGGCACCCCGAGTGCGGGGATGCTTGCCTGTTTCCCTCTCTGTGCTGATTGCTGTCTTCAGCCCACGCCTCCCTCCTGGGCATTAGCCTCTGCTCCCAAACACCACTGTGTCCTAGAGACAACCCAGATCCCTGTTGAAAACCACCTCTTCCGGCTGCCTCAGCTGTCCTGGGCACAAGGAGGCTGCTGGATTACCTATTAACTCAGTCTCCAGTTGAAGGGCTGATGATGGCAGGTGGACTTGAGTCTCTTTTCTGTCCATGGGCTTGGGCTGCTGCTTCAGGTCCAGCCACAGTTCCAAGATGGGCTCCTTGCCGGTGCCAAGGAAGATACAAGCAATTCTGCAGAAGGAGTTGGTGCGACAGTTCTTGGCTGAGTTCATGAGCACATATGTCATGATGGTGAGTTGTAAGTGGCATGGGGTGAGTGGGGTGCAGTTCCTGAGCCCCTCCCCACTGCTGGCTCCATGGATCATATTTCTCCTTCTGCTTCTGAGCTGGGAAGCTCAGAAATGAGTAGAGGAACATAAGGAGAGAGGCCTTTCTGTCTTTTATTGGGGAGGGAAGTATTGTGGCTGAACCCAGTTCCAGTATTTATGACAACAGCCTCTTAACTGGCTCCCCTGTCCCCTTGCCTGTCCTCCTTACCCTCCACATTGCAGGAGGTTACATTCCCAGCCACCTCTGTAGCTTTTATTTTGAGCCAGGGTCTTGCTAAGTCACTCAGCCTGGGCTTCTTCTTGCAATGCCCTGCCTTAGCCTCCCAGAGATGTGTACCCCCCACCCATCTCACCAAGTCTTTCTGTAGCAGAGCCTGGAGCATTTTCCTGACCCTCTCAGCTTCGGAACTTGTGCTCACGGAAAGGTTCAAAACCTGCCAGCATAGGGCAAAGCTGTGGGCTTGAGTCTCAGCAGTCATGGCTGGAAGTGGAGCGCAGAAAAACCGAGAGGAAAGTGGCTGATGAAAAGCTTGAATGTCAGTCTCTGAGAATTAATCCTGAGGGCAGTGGGGAGGCCCCGGAGGTTGTCAGGTAGGGGAGGGACAGGGTTGGACTTGCATTTTAGAAGTCACCATGGTTGCAATGTGGAGGGTAAGGAGGACAGGCAAGGGGACGGAGAGCCAGTTAAGAGCTGTTGTCATAAGGAAGGATCGAGCGGTGGGTGACGGGGTGGGATGGAAGAGACAGCGCATGTTAGGGAGTTGTAGAAGACTGACTTGAGGAGACCACACTTAGGAAGAGTGGGGCAAATGCTGATGGGCTATGCCGTCTCAGGGCCAAAGGTGATGTTCCTTTGAATGTGACCATCTGAAATGCCAGAGGGAAAATTCACGACATAAATACAGGGCTCTGGAGTTCAACAGAGTTGCAGTGGTACTTGGGGGGCTGAGGCAGGGGGGGTTACCCTGAGTTTGAGGCCAGCCTGGGCTATGTAGTGAGTTCAAGTCTAGCTTAAACTATATAGTGAGACCCTGTGTCAAGAAACAAAACAAAACAAAACAAAAAAAGTGAGAGAGAGATTAAGTTGAAAGGAGAGTGGTAACGTTCATTATCATGAGAATATGGGTGGCGGTTATAAAACCTGTTCAGAAGTGACTGTGTGTCAGAGAAACTCTAGGCGCTGAGCAGCATCTAGACTTAACTTAGCGTCTTATCTTGACCCTGAGCAGCTGCCTTGGGCAGGTCTCTCCCGGCTGTCATGCCTGTCTTCTCAGCACCTAAGTATCCGGAAGTGGTTCAGGGGCTTTGAATTTCTCCTCTGCCGTCTTCCAGCTGCGTGATCTTCCACAGCCTTGAACTGTTCAGAGCGTAGCTTCCTTACCAGTGACCTGGAGCTCTAGGCCGAGCTGGGGGGTAGAGTGAAGGAGGCTCGTGCCAGCACCCAGTGCACACCTCTTGGCTCCTTGTCATCACGACAAGTGTTCTCAGCTACTCTCTCCCCAGCCTTCATCCCTTCCTTGCTTTCGCCTCTGAGCTGTGAGAAAAACCACAAGGTTCTGTTTCTTCTTAAATCCAGAATAAAGTAGTTTATCTCTGACCAGACACTCCATTCTCATGAGGGCTGTTAAACTTTGGAACCTTGGAGGTAGGGGGTGCCTCCTTGGAGAGCTGCTGAGGAGAGAAGAGATTGGCCTCCTGGCCTGGTACCTGCCCACGGCCACCTTCTTCTTTTAATCTGGATAATGACTGAGCACATACTGCGCAGCAAGCACTATGATACTGTGCCCCTTATGTGCAGCTTCTTCTCAAGTCTTTGGCCCCCGGAAAGCTGGGTGTGGTGGCTGAGGCAGGAGCTTGCCGTGAGCTTGAGGCCAGCCTAGGGTGCATAGTGAGGCTTCATTTTAAAAACAAAAATCACAAAACCATCCTCATTTTGCAGATGGGGAAACTGAGGCCCATGATACTAAGTCACTTGTCCAAAGTCACACTTTAAATTAGGATGAAATCCATTCCAGTTTAATATCACGTGTTGCCCTTTAATCACTTTCCTCTGTCCCTTAGCTTAGACATAACAAGTTTTTTTGTTGTTTTTGATTCTTCTTCCTAGTGGTCCTGGGGCTCAAACCCAGGGCCTTGAGTGTGCTAGGCAAGTGCTCTATCACGGAGCTGTACCCACAGCCCCAAGTCGGCAAGCTTTCTAAGACTAGCTTGTTAGCTCTCCTTAAGCTGGAGAAGGTCTTCACTTCCAGGGTTTGAGTAGCCCAAGGCCCCCCTCTGGGCCTCAGTTTCTCCATCTATAAGTGACTGCAAAAACATTTGCTACTCATTTTCTGTGAGGCCGAAGGGAAATAATGCTTGTGATGGACTCGGTGATGTTGAAATTCTTGTGGGACATGATGTTGTTATTTTTAGTTGTCAGGCCTGCGCCAAGAAGTAGGAGACTTTTCAATTCACAGGAAGTTCAGTGAATCACCAGGGTAAAGGTTGTGCTGCCCCGAAGGCTAGTGTGACCTTGGGCCCCGTTTATTGCAGCCAAGACGAGGGAAATGATGTTCTGCTCTGCACCTCCGCAGCCGTTGTTCTGGGACCTGGCTTCCTGGGTGTTGGCTGCAGTGGGAGGTGGAGCCTTCAGGCCCCGAGTCTGTGTACAGGGCCCAGTGGGGTCTGCTCATGTGGCTACCCACGTTGGCCACAGGGCAAGGTTTGCCAGCTCATTGGCTCCGGTGGCCCAGAGTCAGTGCAGGTGGAGCTGGCCAACAGCAGAGCGTCTGCAGAAGGGCGCGGCTGATACTCTCCAGCTGGCCGCGGCCACGGAGGGAGGAATGCAGACCAGCAGTGTCCAAGCTTCTCACTTTTCAAGGGGAACTGAATCTTCTCATCATCAAAGCCCCGTTATCCTAACCAAACCTGTGTTGGGGTGGGTTGGGTGTGGGCCAGTTGGCAACCCTGGCCCAGAAGACTGTAGGGTTCACCTTGTCATTCAGTATTTTTAGCGTATGGCTTTGACACGGGCACACGGGAATGGAACGGGTCACGGCTGCACCTGCCTGCCAGCCTGGCCCCTCCACCCACTCCGCGGGCTCATGGCTTCCCCTGCTGCGTCTGCTCCTGGACCTACGCAGCCCATCTCTGGGTGGCGGCCTGTTCTCTCCCTTCTCTCCCTCCCCCAGCTCGCTCACGTTTCTCAGACTTCTTCGAAGCTGCTCTGCTCTCTGTGCATCTTTTTTAAAATCAGCAAATGGCTTGATCTCTTCCTTGTCAGAGACAATCATCAGGTGGGTTCTGTGAGTCCGTCCCTCGCCTTCCTGTCAGTCCCACCGCCTGTCATCCATGCGTCTCTCTTCAAGTAGGACCCTGCTGCCTGGATGATCCCTGCCATTCTGCTCGTCCCAGCCTCCAGTCCTCTCACGTTGCTGTGTCATTTCCGCCTCCTTTATCTTCAGTCTGTGTGTCTCACAGCTTACAAATCTGCAGAAGTCTCTCCGTTTAAACCAGTATAATGAATAGCATGGTGGGATGCATCTGCAGCCCTCGCTACTGGGAGACTGAGGCAGGAGGGTTACAAGTTTGAGGTTAGCCTCGATTTTTTTACCTTCACACAGGGTAATGTGCTGATGTTGTAACAAGGTTTGAGAGAGGCACGTCATGCATATGGCATCCAATCCACACTCATGAACCCGAGAATCTAGCCTCGAAATTTTTGTTTGTTTACAATGCTGGGGACCCAGGGCTTTCACACTGAGCTGTAACCCTAAGTCATTTTATTTTTTGAGACAGACCGAGCTCAAATTTTCAATCTCCGTCCCCTGCTCCCCAGAGTACAGGGATTACAAGTGTTCTCCACCATGTTGGTTTCCTGGAACATTAGTCCGGCCCTATCTCAGAATAAAAATAACAAGGGTTGGGTGTGGCTCAGCGTGAGCTGTGTTCAATCCCCAATATCGACATTTCCAGGCCTGCACGCACTTGGGCCTCTGCCTAACGTGACTGACAACAGCGCTGACCCGCTGTCTCTACCTGGCCCTCTCGGCACGTTCTCTCGGTTTCCCTGTTTTGGCACCGGCTAACACTCACCCCGAGTGCCGCTGCCTTCTGACCTTGCGTCCTCCGGGTCTTTCACCCACGAGGGCTTCCAATGACGCCTTGGTCCGTGCCCACAGCTCTGTTTCCTTCGTAAACCCTAGAGCAGAGCTGTCCCAGGAAGCTGTGTATGAGCCCCATATGTAATTTAAAATGTTCTCATAGCCACATTACCAAGCCAAATGCACCAGATAAAATTAATTCGAATAATCATTATATCTAACCCATCTGTTTAAAAATATCACTTCTTCAAACTGTGTTTTTTCCGTACTGGGGATTGGATCTAGAGAGTGCAGGGTTCATCCTCAGTCCTTTTAATTTTTTTGAGATGGGGTTTCACTAAATAGTCTAGGCTGGCCTTGAACCTGCAGCCCTCCTGTCTCTCCAGAGTAGCTGGGATTACAGGTGTGTTACCATGCCCAGCCCAAAATATCACTTCAGCATGTAATTAATATATATATATATATATATATATATATATATATATATAAATTATTACTACTATTTGAAGTACTAGGGATTGAAACTAGGCCTTCTATACTGAGTTACATTCTCAGCCTGTTTATTTATTTATCTACTGATCTTTTTGAGGCAGAGTATCACTTCACAGTTCAGGCTGGCCTTGAGCTCATTTCGTAGCCTGGGTTGGCCTTAAACTTGCAACAATCTTCCTGCCTCAGTTTCCTGAGTGCTGGGATTACAGGCATGAACCACCACCTGGCTAAACCTTTTATTTATTATTGTGAGACAGGGTATTAATAAATTGCTACATTGCCCAGGGTAGGCTTGAACTTGATTATAATTTAACAATAATAATAATAAATTAATAATGGCAATGTTTTCTGAGACAAGAGCCCCCTCGTATAACCCTTACAACTTCCCCACCACCTCCATTTCACCATTAAGGGAAGTGAGGAGCAGAGAAGGGAAACAATTTGCCTAAGATTTATAACATATAATTTATAACATATAAATTAATAACATAAATTAAAGGCCTATAATTTATAACATATAAATTGTGTGCCTATAATCTCAGCACACTGGAAGCCTGAGGCAGGAGGATCAAATATTTAAGTTTGGCCTGGGCAGGTTAGTGACTTTCAAGATCCTGTCACAAAAACAAAATACAGGGATTGATGACCATATTTCTAGGTTCTTGCTGGATTGTTGAACAGATCTGTTTGCACTCTCACTGCTTTAGTGTCTACTCGGTGTGCTTTAATCCTGTAACTTGAATAACTATTTCTAAAAGAACAATGTGTAATGTATCAACTAGTGATTTCTTACTATTTATCTTCTTTTCTTGAAATTCTGTAATATTTCTACCTTTTTCCTGTTTTTTTCCTCTTTAAATAAAAAAATGAAAAACAAAAAACAAAATACAAAGGTGGCACTGGTGACCTTGGATCCGCCACTGAACTTCCCTCAGCATCAGGTTGCCCATTTTCTAAATGGGGAGGGTAGACTAGCACTCCCTGTGAAGCTCTGTTGGCAGCATCCTTCAGGCTAGCCTGGAGTGAGTGCTGTGAGGAGTGCGGCCACCCCAGCCGTCTTGAAGCCCTGTCCCTGCTCCCAAACTTCAGGTGGGCTTGGTGGGGACTGGGCATGAGGACCTCTGACTGCCCCCTGCCTCTGGCTCTCACTGGTCTGAGAGGTCTCTCAGGGAGGGGAGGAGAGGTCCTAAGAGAAAGTTCTGGAGGAGGAAAGCATGGGGGGTCTTTAAGGGCCATCTCGGGTAGGACTAGGGCCTGGTGTGGTAAGGAGCTAGGACTAAGCTCTGGGCGCTCCTCGGAGGTTGGGGCTCCTGGGGAGCAGCCCTCACAGAAGCCCTCCTTTGCAGGTGTTCGGCCTTGGTTCTGTGGCCCACATGGTGCTAGGAAGTAACTTGTACGGAAGCTTCCTTGGTGTCAACTTGGGTTTTGGCTTTGGTGTCACCATGGGAGTGCATGTGGCAGGCAACATCTCGGGTGAGTGAACCCCGTTCCCTCCTGAGTGGGTGAGGCTGGGTATCTCGGGCAGGCTGTTTCTGACTCACCGTCAGGTGCCCCTTTATGAACAACCTTTAGGCTCCGGGAGGGAGGAGGACACTTCTAAAGGCTTTACTGCTGCCTATGTCTTCTCCCGGCTCTTCCTGGGCTCCCCTGACTCACCACTTTGACTGGTGGGTCTGTGATGGCAAAGCTTTCAGTGATATGCGCAGCCCACTGGGGCGAGCATGCAGTAGGTCCCCACAACTGAGCTAGGTCATCTTAGGCAAGTTGTTTCCCTTCTCTGCTCCTCACTTCCCTTAATGGTGAAATGGAGGTGGTGGGGAAGTTGTAAGGGTTATACGAGGGGCCTCTTGTCTCAGAAAACAAAGTCCATGACACTGGCCATTATTAATTAATTATTATTAATAATAATAAGACAGGGTTGTGCTATGCAGTTCAGGCTGACCTTGAAATCACTATGTAACCCAGGCTGGCCTCGAATTTGCTGTGATTCTCCTGCCTCAGCCTCCCAAGTGCTGGGATTACAGGCATGTGCCGCTATGTCCGCTATTATTATTGTTGCTGGCAGTATCATTGTTTTGTTGCTTCTGCGCTCCCCAACCTGACACACCTCTCTCTCCTCACAGGGGCCCACATGAATGCAGCTGTGACCTTCGCCAGCTGTGCTCTACGTCGCATGCCCTGGAAAAAGTTCCCTGTGTATGTGTTGGGTCAGTTCCTGGGCTCCTTCCTGGCAGCTGCCACCATCTACGGCCTCTTCTACAGTGAGTGGTCTACCTGGCTGGCCGCCTCTGGCTTTAGCCCTTCTCCAAAATTTGGGCAGATCAGGCGTTGGTGCAGTGGTCTGGAAAGTGTCTGGAGAAAGCCTCTGGGGTGCTCCCAAAGCTCCACCCTGCACCCCGCGCCTGGGATTAGCCGGGGCTGAGCTCAGTCTGTCTCCACAGTGGCTATTGTCCAGTTCTCGAGCGGACAGCTGACAGTGACAGGCCCCACAGCCACTGCGGGCATCTTTGCCACCTACCTTCCCGAGTACATGACATTATGGTGCGGCTTCCTGAATGAGGTCAGTGCTCCTCTCCCCGAGCCCGCCCCTCCTCCAGGATAGAGGACAGTAACTCTGGACGGGGACCTCACCGACAACACGGGCTTCAGCAGTGCGTTGGGGTTTGGGCGTGACTGGGCGCTGTGACTTGGTTAGGAGCCCGGTGGGCTGCTAGAGTGTCTGCTTCTCAGGTGGTGCTGACGGGGATGCTCCAGCTGTGTCTCTTTGCCATCACGGACAAGGAGAACAATCCGGCACTGCCGGGTACCCAGGCCCTGGTGATCGGCATCCTCGTTGTCATCATTGGGGTGTCCTTAGGCATGAATACAGGATACGCTATCAACCCATCTCGGGACCTGCCTCCTCGCCTCTTCACCTTCATTGCCGGCTGGGGCAAAGAGGTGTTCAGGTACGACTCTGCCGAGCCCCCTTTCTGCAAGTCGCCTGTGAGTGCCCTGTAGCCAGAGGGGTTGGGGGCTGTCAGGGGCAGCCCAGGAGAGTCCTGCTCCCTGACGTTTCCTGAGACCAGAATAGGGGCTGGTCTTGCTTCAGGACTTTCAAACCTATGTCCCTGAATCAGGCTGAGGCTCCCTGGGGCCACAGACAAGGGCATTCTCTGGAGTGGGGTGAGGGTGGACCCTCTGCTTACCCTATGTTGGTCTGAAAAGGAAGTGAGTGCCATCCTGGGGAATTGCCTCCTCACCAGGTCTCTGCCTCTTGCTTGCTTTGCCAGGAACAAGTGGTGGTGGGTGCCAATTGTGGCACCACTCCTGGGTGCCTACCTAGGTGGCATTGTCTACCTGCTCTTCATTCGCACCCCACAAAAACCTCGGAGAGTGGAGAACGCCGAAGACCACAGGATAATTGTATTGCCCAAGGCCAACCCAGGCACAAGCTCTTCTCTTGCTCCTGTCTCTGCAGCCTCTGTCCCACCCTTAAGTGGCTCCATGCCCCTCGAGCACTTCTAAGTAGAGTTTACCTCAACCCTACCCCAGTAAGGAAGCTCGGTCCACAACGGTACTCTCTTGGGACTTCCTGTGGTTGGACTTCCCCCCTAGGTTCTTCCAGGAGCTTCCTGGTTAAGCCTTAGCTCCAGGCTGGAGCACAGGGCTGAGAGACCTCAATTCCTTCCATCCCTGGGAGCTGGGGAGGCTGGGTGAGCGGCCTGTGGTCTGAGTGTAAGAGAAGGATGCCAGACACAGAATGGTGGACTTTGAGGCGGAGGGGAGGGAGGGAAAGGGTCAGAGCTTGGTGGTAGGAGGCCAGCTCTGGGAGTGCCTTGAAGGTGCCCTGGGGTAAGACTTTGTATGTTCCTGGGTTCACCTTTCTCTGGCCCTGGCCAGTTCTTGTTATACAGGCAGGGCTGAAGGGTATAGAGCAGAATTTCTCACGCTGTTTTTGTTTGTTGTTTTTGGTTAGTGCTCTCCTCAGCAGCCTTTTAGGTATATTTTTTCTTTCTTCATATTTTAAGACCATAGATATACCACACATTTCTGTGCTTTGTATAGACAAATAATTGCACATAAAAAGTTAAGGTTTTTTCATCCTGTTCCAAGAATCAGTGTTTGCTTGGGCTGTTTGGCACGGGTGGAAAGTGGGCAGCGTGTCAGCCTCCTCCTCCCTGACCCCAGGGTTCCCCCCAACCCCGTGGAAGAATGCCACAGTTGAAAAGGGAGAAACAAATGGGAAAATCCTTCAGACAGGTACAGAAACAAGAAAAAGTCTCACCACGGAGCTTGAGGGACACAGGCACCGAAGTTGGGGGGCTCAGGACCTGCTGCTGGTGGGGCCGAGCAGGAAGCACCCTGCTTTCTGCAATTCAGAAAGTGGCGTCAACTCATACAACCAGCCGTTCCACACTCACTGACACCTCTGTTGGCCCGGGCACTGGGGGTGGCAATAGAAGGAAGGAGCTAAGCTGGGGGAGGAGGACCTGTGGCAGCCGTAGGACTCGGAGCGGGTGACGGCCGGCCTCTGGTGGAGGTTAGGGACAGCGTTCCTGGGAGACATGGCAAAGTGGGGTGGGGAGTCCTTCCTGGGAGTAAGAGCCATCCTTTACAGTTTGCCAGGGCAGGGGCTGAGCAAGTGTCTTCCCCAGGTTTTCTGCTATTGCTAGGACAAACACCAGCTCCCAGCCACTCAGAGCGGGAGGGCTCACTTAGGCTCACAGTTGCAGGCCGGGGTGGCTGGCTCCAGGCACAGAGCACGGCGGAAGGGTGCGGTGGAGGAGAGCTCCTCTCCTCGGGTGCCCTCGGTGACCAGCCTCTCCAGCCGGGAAGTACAGCAGCCCCTTGATCCAGCTGCGTGGTAAAGCCCCACTGCTGAACATATGAGGCTTTTGGGGGGACACTGCAGGCTTCCTGCTGAAGGCGAGGGACAGAGTATGATGATTTGAAGCCCCTTGAGCTGTACTGTGCAGGCCAGGAGATGGGGGTCGTGGGCCTAAAGAAAAAGTGATGAGCACACCTGTGATCCCAGGACTTGGGGGCGGAGGCAGGAGGATCGCCATGAGTTCAAGGCCAGCCTGAGCTGCATAGTGAGACCTGTCTAAAAAAAAAAAAAAAAAGGTAATGAGAACCAACCAGGAGGAGGAGCAGCCCAAGGGGCAGGGCAAGGGCTTGGTCTGGATGGAGGAGGAGGAGTCAGGAGTCAGAGATGACACCATTTCTGGCTTGGGTGTGGGCAGAACACAAGTGCAGAACTCATTTGGAGAGAAGACGGTAAGCTAGGTCACAGACGTGTTGAGTTTAGTAGTCACTGGGCTTGTGGGGATGGGGAGTGAGTGGGGTGTGATTTGGGGCAAGTTACTCGGACTTTCTGGGTCTCGGTTGTTAGTAAAATGAGGATAAGGGTACCACCACCTACGGTTTGTATTCTGGTGAGTGTTAAATGTGTTCAACATATAAGACATAAGAATGGTGCTGGGCAGAGTACATACTCAACAAACACAGTTAAGCCTTTTGTATTGTCTAGAACTCAGATGAGAATGGAGGGAAATTTGGGAAGTCTGGATATATCATACAATTGTGTTTGATAATATATAAGTGTGATATGTATTTGTATGTATCTTATGTTTAAAAATGTAAAAAAAGAAATAGCTGTAAGAGAATAGGGGAGAGAGGACGACAGGTAAGGCGCCTGCTAAGGTCACCCAGCATCCGGGAAGTGGGGAGAGGCTGGAGCAGGCCTGGAGTCCATGCAGGGGGACCGAGCCAGGCGAAGCGGGTGAGGGGACCGAGCTGGGCGGACAGCTGGAAGACTCTGGCTAGCTGTAAGCGGCCTCCCTCTTCCTGCTGAACTGGTAGCCCTGTGAGCACGAGGAGATGGCCGCCTTCTCCTTCCTGGGATTCCAGAAGGTGCTGCCCAAGGCCTTGGTCATACCTCAGCGAGGTCCGTCCAGGCCATGGTTCCAGACCCTACCTTCTTCTGTCCCCTCACTGAACACTTCGGCCTCCTGGCATCCTCGTGTCTCTGGAAGATGGCCCTGGAGCAGGGCATCTGGTGGGAGCATCTAGAACCCTTTTGCCTGCTGTCGCCTCAGACTCCTGGCCTGCTCCCGGTCACACCTTCAGGGTCTGGTCCCCATGTGAGGCTCAGATGAGCCCTGACCCTATGCACAGAGCAACCTTTCCATTCTCACAGCCAAACTCCAGTTGAGAGCCTACAAGGTGGCAGGCACCATCCAAGATACAGGCACAAGGAAGACAAAAAAAGGCCCTTGTTCTCATGGAGCACAAATTTTGTGTGAAATATACGTTCTAAGAAAGGAAAGCAGGAAGGGAGGGCAGAATGTGTGGGGAGGTGTGAAGAGAAGGTGGCACTGAGGAAAGACCTGGAGGGAGGGGAGGGAGTGCCGCATGCCCGCACCTGGGGGAGCCCACCTCGGGGAGCCGCAGGCTGAAGGAGGGACCCCCCCCCCGCAAAGCCACGAGGGAGGAGGGAGCTGGAGGGGCCACTGTGCTAGGGTGGAAAGGAGGGGAGTGGGTCACGTGAGGACAGGGCTGGGCAGGGCTGAGGGAGGCCTCTGGAGGGTGCAGGAAGGGAGGAAGTGGGGCTGGGCATCATAGCACCTTGTGGTCCTTGTCCTTGGCTTGTGCTCTTGTGTACACCCTTCCCGCCCCCACTGTCCTGCTCTCCTGGTCCCAGCAGCACACAGCCTGGCTATGTGACCCGAACAGTACTCCTCCCCTGACTGGCCCTGGGACAAGGCTTTGAAGCCTCCTGAGCCACTCTCCATCCTGTCCCTCTTCAGCAAGGCTTCAGTAGGGAGGGAACAGGAATTGGTCAGGAACAGCTCCCAGCCTTAGGGCAGGCGGCTGTGGAGAGAATGCTTGGCACCTGTGGGGAGCCCTGAGTGAGCAGAGGCTGGAGGCACAGAAGCTGGAGGCGCAAAGGCTGCTCAGGGGCTCAGGGCCAGGTGCACACAGGCACGCACCAAGCCGTAAAGCTAGCACTGGGCCTTTGGGTGCTCCAGAGATCTAACCAAACCCCCTGGCTGTTGGGAGGATTTTCCAGAAGCGGATTGCCATAGGCTATCTCAACAACCCTGCCAGGGCCATAGAGAAGGCTCCTGTCCCCATCTGGCCATCTCCTTACACTTGCCCTGGCCCCTGACTCCTGCGGGAAGACAATCCCCGAGGCTACGGGAGGCGGTTTGTGGGGTGGCAGGGAGGCACGTGGAAGAACCATCTTGGGCCGCTTACCTGGGAAGCCACTACCTCACCTGGCAGGTCCTCCAGAGCCACCAGAAGCCCTTCCTTCCCTCCACTCGGACCCTGGTTCCAGGGCACCTGTCACACACACAAGGCTGAGCCTTGCTCCCCAGGGCATGGGTGGCGCTGCACTTAGAGGCACTGCAGGAGCAAAGGCACAGCTTAGGCACGGGCTGCGTGACAGGCAGGAGGCCAGGCAGGGTGTGGCTGGAGGCCCCGTCCTCAGCTCCTCGGCCCCTGAAGGACACAGTGCCCAGGCCTTGTCTATACCGATTCTCTTTCACCACCCTCCTGACGCCATCTCACTCTTCTTTAAATATCATTAAAGCCACAGCTCCCGGATCAGGTCTCTAGTCCTGTCCCCACTCTGCGGACTCCCATGTACAACGCCTACTGGACAGACTTTCTCCCCCAGGCCTGCTCCTCCCACTTTCTCTGTTATCTCAGTAAATGGCAAATTCAGTCTTCCAATCGCTCAGGCCAGAAGCTTTGAAATCATCCCCGACTCCTGTCTTTCTCTCTCTCACATCCTACATCCCAGCTGTCGGCAAATCCTCTAGGTGTTATCCACTAATGTAGCCAGAATCCAGCGACTTTTTTTTTTTTTTTTAAACTTAGAGCCTCCTGGAAACGAGGTCAGGACTCTACCCCCGAGCTACATCCCCAGCCGCCCTGGCACCCAGTCACTTGTCACCACCCCTCCACTGCCATCTGAGTCAGTTGTCTCGGAATAGCAGTGGCCTGACTGGTCTCTCTCTTTCCCACGGGTCACTACAGTCTAGCCTCAATTCAGAGGCCAGGTGATTCTTTGAACAGTGAGTGAGATGGTACCACTGGCGCCTCTGCCCTAAATCTTCCAGGCCTGCGGGGCCTCTAATCCCTGCCTTACAGCAGAGCCTTGTGTGTGGGGGCGCTGGGGCGCTGCCCACCTCCTCCTGCCGCTTGGAATGGTCTTGTTTTTGAAGTCTTCTGTTGGATAAAAGCCTGTCTTGTGTTTCCTGCTGTGGCTGTTCCCTGCATATATATCAACAGTAGAGAGAGAGAACAGTATTGGAAATAAAAATGTGACAAAAAATACTGGTTATAAATGCTGTTATAAAGCTTAAAGAGAGCTTTTCTGCCTCTGCACTTTCCCCGCCTGGTTTGGGGGTACACACTGCACCCTAGTGGCCACTTTAGAAAGCCCTGTCTTCTGAGAGGCTCCTGCAGTCTTCTGCTTGGAGCTAGTGAAGCCTCCCCCTCAGGTAATCTCTTACTGGGCTGCCCTGCCCCGCCCCAGGGACCAGAGCTGCCCCTGCTCTGCCCTTGAAGAGGACACAAACCTAGTAGGAATCTCACATCCCTAGTGGCTCACTGAGTAATCGTGGACAGGGACCCAACTTCCCCAAGCTTCAGGTTCTGGCCGGGTGTGGCCATGTGCCTGTAATCGCTGTGATCTGGGAGGCCAAGGCACGAGGACCACAAGTTCCAGCCCAACTTGAGCACAACTTAAGTGACTTAGAGAGGCCTTTTCTCCAAGGAGTGAAAGAGCTGAGCACCATGCTCAGGGTATAGCAGGTGCTTGGTAGCTGTTACCTACTGTTGGGAGTGTGGGTAGATGTGACTTCTGACCCTTCACGCGTACCTGGTGAAGCAGGTGAGCGGAACACAGGAGGGTGACTGCAAGTTCCCACCCTTGCCAGGGACCTTGACTACAGTGCTGGTCCCCCTCCGCCCCCCAAGGACTACCCAGACTCAGCGGTGCGGGTTCCGCTTGGCTGTGCTGATCTGCTGCGGCTGGCGAGACTCCTGGCCTCTCCAACCTCCCGCACTGCATCCACTGCTCTTGTGATGGCTCAGGGCAGCACAGGGGTGGCTACCACCACCCGGCCTGACAGCCAAGGACACCGATGCCTCTGTAGAAGGGAAAGTGAGCTGGGGAGTCAGCTGCGCTTCTCATGCCCAGGTCTCCGCACAGCAGGAAAGTAAATTTCATCATTCTTGGGGCCAAGGGCGTCCGGGGTGGCTAGGTAGAACTCTCACGTGAGCTTTGTTTGAGGAAGCCAGGGAGGGAATCATTCCCTTTTTCCTGAGGACTTAGCTCCTCTTAGTAGGCAACACTTAGAGGTAGGGAAATAGGTACGGATTGAGTCCTGATGCACACACTGTGACCCCCAGGAATCTGGGCTGGGGGGTCAGAACGGCTCAGCAAATCTGAGGACCCTTGAGCTCTAGAAGGCAAGAGCGTCAAGTCCAGTGGTGCCTGCCTGTGATCCCACCACTCTGGAGGCTGAAGCACAAGGGTCACAAGTTCAAGCTCAGTTTGGGCACTCAGTGAGACCTGGTCTCAAAATATAAAAGTAAAAAAGGCCGGGAACATAGCTCAGGGCAAAGCCCTAGATTCAATACCCAGTATCGCAGAATATCGCGATTCCAGTGTTGGGGAGGCTGAGGCAGGAGGATTGGCATGAATTGGAGGCTAGGTAGGGCTAGTGAGCTCAGGGACAGCCTAGACTATGTAGCATGATCCTGTCTCAAAAAAACCAAGGGGAGAAGGGAGGCTATGGGAGACAGCACAGGGATCGGGCTCAGGAGGCAGACTTTCCCCTGGGTGTGGGTATGGGGGACCGGTGAGGAAGGCAGGTCTGTGCGGGGCAAGGAGCCGGCCTGGCGATGCCCCCTCCGAGTTAGAGGTGGCAGCTCTGGGAGGTTCTTTTTAGGAAATAAGGTCTCCCAGCTTCCAGGTGTGAGCGCAGGGCCAGCACCACAGGGCAGAGCCCCGACCTAAACCTACAGAATCTGCAGTCTGAGACTTCACACCTCCCTCAAGCCTGACAGTCCCTCTTCCCTGCTGTGCTCTTCAGGCCCAGCTAGGACAGGACCTGGTGTCTCACAGACCCTGCAGGTAGGACGCTGCACTGCCTGCTTTTATCTCACCCCCTCTCACCACTGTGGAAGGGCTTGCCTTCAAGGGGGCTGAAGGATGCTATTGGTGGGCTACCAGGGAGAAGCTCGGGATGGCCTAGATGCGAACTGGTCCAGAGCTAGACAAGCCAGAGGGAAATTGAGGTGCCAATCTGGACTCTGGAAAGCTCTGGCCCATAATGAAGTCCCGCTGAGAGTGGGGCTGGTTCTCCAGAGCCAATGTGGGGCTCTGGTGCCTGCAGATTCCTCCCATGTGTGGGGTAGAGGGGGATCTTCCTCTTACCTACATGCTTGTAAAAACTGTGTCGAATATGGTAGTTTAGTGAGGAACCCACTGGACCTGTGAGAAGTAGCTTTCCAAAACCTTGCTGAGAGGACCTGGGACCCCCTTGGGGACCAGGGCAGGGCTGGCTTCCCACCAACCATGGACCCTTTCCAAGCCTCTTCCTGCTTCCGCTCCTGCCACTTCACCTACTTCTTCCTGGATCACACCTGTAACCTCGCAGCTGGGATTCCTGCTTCCCGCTGAGCCTCCAACCCCTTCTGCACACCCCTGTCCAAAGGGCTGCTCTGGAACACTGTGGATGGACTAAAGTTCACAGCCAAATCAAGGTGTTTTTTTTTTGGGTACCAGGGATTGAACTCACGACCTCACGTTTACCAAGCAGGCACTTAACACCGCTGAGCTAAACCCCTGGCCAAGGCTGTTTTTGTACAACTCATGAGCTAAGAATGGTTTTTTGTAGTTTTAAATGGCTGGAAAAAAGTTAAGAATATTTTGTAACATGCAAAAACCATGGGAGCTTCTTATTCCGGTGTCCTTCTGTGAGGTGTGACTCCCTACTATTCATACTGTTAGAACTTGCTAATTGCAACAGAAATTGTAAGTTTTGCTCTAAAATATTTACTCTGGCTTCTTACAGAAGACATTTGCTGAGTCCTGCTCTGGATGAAAAATCTGCGAGGCCACCCTGCTTAGGGTTTGTCAGGGGCTTCCCAGGCTGAGTGACCCCGTCTACCTCCCCCGTCCCAAGTAATCTTCCCTCAAGCCCCAGCACAGCCTCCCACAGAGAGCCCCAGCGCAAGCACCAGGCATCCTCCAGGGGAGGCCTGGCTGGCACCCCGCCCCTCCACTACCCAGTGCTGAGGATGGAAGATGTGTATGTATTTTCCAGATACCAAGTATGGTTCTCATAAATTTTGAACACCTCTGATGGATCAAGCACTCCATATCTGCTATTCATTTAATTTTCACAAAAACTCGATAATGCAGATAAAACATCTATTGCATCAAGTGGCAAGTTACGTGGCAGGGCTGGAATCTGCCCCAGACCTGCTGATTTGGATGCTCAACTCATGGCTTAAAGATATGGGCTGGGTGTGGCAGCATATGCTGTAATCCCAGCACTCAGGAGGCTGTGTCAGGAGGACTGGTGTAAGTTCAAGACCAGTCTGAACTATATATAGTGAGACTGTTTAAACCTCCCTCTCCCCAAAAAGAAAGACACAACACAAGCTCATGGGCTTTGTGTTGTGTGCCTGGTCACCGATGCTGCATTAAGTGGCCCAGACAGAGGAAGGGTTTTCTCTCCAGCCATCTGCTCCTGCACCTCACTTCTTTCTAAGTTGGGTGAGGAGCAAAGGGGCACTCTTCCCACAAAATTTAGTGTGTGGTTCTGTGATTGTGTCTCACATCTGCTGTTGCTCTGGGGCATAGGGCTTGCTCTAGCAGAAGGAAGTCTGGCCTCCATGCTGGTGGGGTGCCCACAGATAGGGCCAAAAATAACGTCACTGCCAGGAGAGCCTGAAGAGTGCTTCTCATGGGCTACCTGGCAGCTCTGCACGGCCTAGACACCTGGAGCAGCCCCGAGCTCAGAGATGAGAGGTAATACGGCTGCTGAGGGGCTAGGAAGAAGCAACACAGGACAGTTGTCTATGTGAGACTTTATCAACAAGATAGGAGTTGAGTGGCACTGGTCGCTTCACCGAGGCCACAGTGTGAGCCTAGCAGAAGAGCCTGCTCCTATTCTCTACCATTACGGCGGGTGGCTAACTGCCACTGGACAGGCTTAGCGATGTGTCAAGTGCCAGGGATTTAAGGACATGGAGGTCTGTAAAGCAACCTGATCCTCTCCTACGTCTAGAACCGACCGCGTTGGGAAACGTGAAAAGGAGTTCAGGTAGACAGATCTGTGAGAGCTTTTGGCAAAAGACAGCCAAGATAGCCGGGTTAGGGTGATGCATAATCCCACACATGGTGCACCAATTCAGTGTTCGTTATTTCAGACTGAGAAGTCTGCTTGTGTCAGTGGAGACTATAACCACATGCCACAAAATTGCTTTGCGCAAAGATTCTGGTTTGTCCAAATAAAGTCCAATAATTCCCCAACAGTCAAAGCAATCACAGCGATGGTATGAGAAGCCTTTGGAAATACAGGCCTGGAAACCTCGTGACCAGGTAATCAGAGATCTGGCCACAGCAGAACACTTTACACAGAGGAGTAGACAAGGGGATTCCTGACACACTCATGCTTCGGATGTATTGGTACAAGATAGCATGTGAGGCTATGACTCTGCTAGGCAGTGAGGGGCAAGCATGACTTAGCGGCTGGCGAGCGAGTCTCCACTACCCCTAATCATTCTGTTGTCTAAGGGCTTCTTCCTCTCAGTCCTGGACGTCGAAGTAGTCAATTACTGGCTCCTTAGCTATCTTCTGCAAATTACTGCTCCCGGTATTCCTGAAAAGCAAACAAAGAATAATCAATCCTTTTCTTCTTTGGGAAAAACAGACACAGATTTTCAGAAAGTTAAGGCTCACGCGCTTAAACATTTGTGAAGTTCTGGGGACACAGGGGAGCAAGCTGGGAATGGCAGCGTGGCTGTATGCCAGCACTCGGAGGCTAAGGCCGGGGTTACCTGGGCTCAGGGCTGGCCTAGGCTGTGTTATGAATTCAAAACCAGTCTGAACTGCAGTGAGATCCTGTCTCAAAAAACCAAAAACACAAAACAAACAAAGGTTGGGATGGAGAGAGCATGGCATGAACAAGCCAGGACTCCAGGAGAGTAGGTCCAACTCAGCTGGGGCACCTCCCTCACATTTCCAGAACCACTGCCTGTGTGGACAGGCAGACTACTGCTCACCATCAGCCTGTCTGATTCTGGGGTTCAGGGAGCTGGTCCTGGGGTGCTACCTGACACTCAATGCTCTTGGCTGACGCTGTCCTGCCGGTTACATGGCTAGGACCCTCATGGTAGTCTTGTAAACTGCCCTAATCACCTTTCTAGAGGTCTTGTGGAGGGATCACTGAGGAGGTACTACTAGTATTACAGACAGCTAAATTACGTAGAAATATTGTAGGTAGTCAGACAGGACTGGGCTCTCAAGGGAATCACTGCAAAACATGAGACTCCGTCAGGACCCTGAGTGGAGGCAAGAATCTGAAGATTAAAGTCACAATGGCTAGTTTAACACATATCTCAAGGGATGAATGGAAGCTTGGGATTATGGGTATCACCTTTTGCTATTTCCCATCATCTCCTTAGGGGTGGGTCATCCTCTCCCACCAAAACTAGGACTAAGATCAAGACCGCCAAGATTAAAGGCAAAATGAATAAATTACTGACCTAGATTAATGTCACCATGTACCCTTTCTTCCACTGGATCAATATTCCCTAAGAGACTATACTTGTAATTTTATTGGTTGATCATAATTTTGACCCATGTTATATCTGCCTCATGACTTTGCATTCACTGGCAACTCATTTAATGAGACATCTCCTGTCTTTCAGGAGCTTTCCTATTCCTCAGAAAGTTTTCTGAACCTCCATTTTTTTTTTTTTTTGGTTCCATTGTTTCTTAGAATTCATTCTTTGACCTTGGGGAACACGAACTTGATGTATTTGACATCTAGCACTTCCCCTGTATCACTGGGACTTCTGTGTGGGAAGCCAGAAAGACGCAGGGAGCCCTCTGAGTTTAGAGTGACTTTCGGCCACTCTGCCTGAGTGCCGAGAAGCAGGGCTCCTGCTGTGCTATGGAAGAAGGTGCAGGAGGGTTGGTGCTCTTCCCTTGCTACTGTTGAGCAAACATCTGGCAGACTTGCTTCATGTTAGCTTGGTTTTCTTTTCTCTTTAATAAATTATGTTTTTGTTGTAAGAATCTTCCAAACCATACAGAAGTAGCCGGAACAGAACACGAAGGCACTGCTTGTCCCCTCTGCTGCTGACTCTTGCTCCCATTACCACATTCTTCTTTAGAGTAATTATGGGTGGCCATGAGGTGTTTGAGCTCTGAATTATTTGGTGTGAATGACTGAATCCACTCCCATGTCACCATCTACACTGGGGAAATTACATCCAGTGACTGCTTTTCTGGAGTGGAATTGGCATTGCATCAACAAATGTATCTACTACCCCAACCAAACAGCATCTATTTGGACACAGTACCTAAGGCTGACCCCAAAGATGCTACCAAGGACAGCTTAGCCCCTGCTGGCATCTCTAACCAGACGTGTCCCTCTGGAGAGCAGCTGGAGAATCTTACTTGTCTGTCTGATGTCTGTGATGGGGAATTGGTGGTGGAGGCCGCATCTGCATTTCCCTTTCAAGCACAGCTGTCAGCGTGATGGGGGGACAAACAGACTTCCCTCTGGTAAGAGCCAAAACACAAAGAAGAGAACCATTTGCAGAGATAGGCAGACAGCTAGAAACCCAGTCTGTGCCCTTGGCACTGTGGTGCTGCTGAGCACTCTGAAGCCGCCCGTCACTGCTCAGGCTTGGCCACCTGAGTCCAAGGCCCTCCCACTTCTCCTGCCTCGCCAGGCCTGCTGCCCACTTCCTTACATGTCACCGCCACTTTTCTTCATTGGAAGCTCTTCCCAATCCACAGGTTCTGATGATGATTCTAGGTACTCCCTGTCCCCTCTGGGCTCTCACTACCGCTTCAGTTCCTTCTGATAGAACATACTATTCAGGGGCCTGCCAGTATTCTTTGTTTCCATTGGGCTAGGAGGTCAAAGCCAGGGATGTCAGCGAACAGGAGACAGAGGAAAAGGGCCAGGTGAGGTGAGCAGCCACCCTGCTCTGGCCCCAGGTCTGCTCCTTCACCTGCTGAGTGCTGCCTCCAGCACCTGTCATGGAACAGGGCATGCTGGGTGAATGTACCCTATGTAATGAGGAACGTGCTTTGCTCTCTGGCCAGACTTTAGGTCGTGGTGAAATGGCTGTCCAAGAGGCAGATCTCCTTCTACTCTTGCAAGAGAGAAGGAAAGACTCCTCCTGTGACACAAGACCAACCCACCTCACCGCAGTGACCACGACATTGCGCTTCGGCTCACTGTCATAGCTCACACTCTCCAGGCCATACACTTGGGCCAGGTCATGGATGATCCGGCGGTGGTCTCTGTTCATGGGAGGGAAGCAGTGGCTCTTCTTACTGCTCTTTCCCTGTATTGAAGGAAACGGTAACTGCAAACAGAATACTTACAACTGTCCAAGCACCACAAGAAGAGTTTGGTCAGCGAGAGGCGTGTGGATTTTAGAGCGTCACAGTGTACACAATACTACTAACTGCTACACAAGTCTGGAGGGACCTGGGAGAATGGGAGCTGCTGTGAGGAGATGGGCAGGGTTAGGGACAAAGAATGAGCGAGCTGAGATTTTGGTGACAGTAATAGTTCCTCCTGAGGGGCCCTCAATCTGGGGAGTGACCATCTCAAGAAAGGACTAAATAAACTGGTCTTAAAAAGCAAGAAAATCACACTTCTATAAAAGTTTGGTCTAAAGTGTGCATATACAGACACCTAAATTGAAACATACATTTGTCAAGGTTTCCTCATTGTGAGAGGAACAATGCATTCCATTTTCTCCTGCATGTAAGTTTCCTGCTGGGTAGTGATACAGGGGAAGGAAGGGAACGGGAAGAGAGGAGGGGAATAGTGGATGGTAGACCACCATCAGCTATGGGGCTGAAGCAGTTGACTTCCCTCGCCCCCAGTACTGGCTGCTTGTAACTAAATTAAAGCTGCTTCACTGAAAGCTGCCTCCGGTTCAGGGGCCTCGCTCTGAGAAGTCTATCCCCACCTGGAAGGCCTCCAGCGCTAGCCAATCTCTATCTTCCCCTAAAGCTTCGGATAACAAAGCAGAGTGTGAGCGCCTATCAGGTGCAGTGCTTTGGAGGTCTCTGCAGGTCTCCTGAGGACACGGCTGTTACTCATCGGTCCCCAGGAGCCCTTCTTGTCTAGAGTGGTTTGGCCTATTCTTAGGCACTGAGTTAGGATTTTTATTTACACTTAAGTTGCTTGCAGATGTCTTTTCTGCAATGACCGACGCAGGACAGGCCTCTGTGATGCTGCAACGGTTGAGCATCTGGGAAAGATCTTTAAGGAAGCTGTGACCGCTCCCTCCAACTACTCTAGGCTGCAAGTGTTTCTGGGATTTGGTCTTTATAAAGGGGCCTTAGAAATGTTCACTTCAACCTTATTCACAGCATCCACAAGGGTTTCCATTTCCTTCTCAATGTCACTGACAAACTTTAAGTCCTTCCTGAAATGAGAAACCATCAGTTAATTCATACAATTCCTATCGAGGAAGCCTTACCACCTATGTCTGTAACATGCAGACAGCAGACAACGTTGGCAGAAAAACTTCAGAGGTTAGGGATAGTCAGACTGTCATGAAACAGAAAAACAGAAAACAGATACAAGAGAAGGAAGATACTTCACTGAAAGCTTCTTTCTGGTGACAACCAGAAGGCCAGGGAACAGGAGAAAAATAAGAGCTGTTACTGGCCCAAGTGAGGACCACAGGATTAGGTTTAGAGGTGCAACCTGGCCTCAAGACCCTCCAACTCAGTCTAGTCCAATTCTTGGCAGCCGGAGCCCAACCACTGGGGTCATCCCCTCAACTCAAAGTTCACTTCCTCACGGGGAATTTTGAGAAAACTAAGGAAGGATCATTAAACATCATACAATCTCATATAATAGATAAATAAACCTTACTTGGCTTAATCATAGAAGGAACATATGTTGGTTACTACATCTTAAAATACTAGCCTCTCTCATAAGCCACAATTAAGAAAGCAGGCAAGTGACATACCTGGCATCATCTTTCAAACTGTCACTGAATTTTGACCCCGATGAGCGGATATTGAAAGGATCAGAATCATCACTGATATCAAAGGCCTCCGCCAACCTCCTGAAAGCCAGATGGAAGTGCTCACATGTCAGGGAGGGCATGGGAGGGCGTTTCTCTCACACAGCCACCCTTCCTTACCTACAGGAGACACATTCTAAGACCGCCAGTGGAGGCCTGAAACTGTGGAGTTTTTCAATACATACACATCTATGATAAAGTTCAATGTGAACTAGGTACAGTAAAAACAAAAACATCACAGATCTTCGCAAACTCAGCATATGATTTTCCAAGTCGAGAATTTTTATCTTTTTACTTATAGAAAGTGCTTTATTGCTTCTTTATGGCATGGCCAAATTGCTGGCATCACTATTCTTGTACAACAGGGTCATTACTGAGTAAAACAAGGGTTACTCAGCCCAGGCACTGTGACCCTGCACTAGCTGATTTAACAGTAAGTGACTAACAGGTGATCAGTACATTTAGTGTGACAAAGAAATGACTCATGTCCTGGGAGGGATAGAGTGATTTTATTACACTACTCAGAATGGTATGCAATTTAAAATTTGTGAATATTTAATTTGTGGAATTTTCCATTTAATAGTTTCAGATCACAGCTGAGTGAAGGCAACAGAAACTATGGAAAGCTAAACTGTGGACAAGGGGGAAGTACTGTAGTAGCATACATAGACTACTGTGTCCTAAATTCCTCATACTCTATCTCATTTCAGCAAACCACTTTACTAAGGAAAGAAACTTAGGAGGAAATGCAGTACAGTTTTCATAGAAGAGAAACAAAATAGATTTTAATGGGTCAGAGCAAGATGAATTCTGGAAATTTGGATTATTCAGGGATGTGTGAGATTGCTGGGAATAGTTAATGAGGGATGACCTTCTCTGAAGTTTAATTTAAGAATAAGGAATAAGGTTGGTCATGGTATCCCAGTATTTGGGAGGCTAAGGCAGGAGGATCCCTGTGAGTTCACAGTCAGCCTGTGTTACATAGTCCAAGGCCAGCCTGAACTACATACATTGCAGGACCCTGCCTCAAGCTCTCTACCCCCCAAAAAGAATAACGAACAGAAGGCTGGGAGGGTAGCTCATGCCTATATTTCAGTGCTTGAGGCGCACAGGCAGGTAATGCAAGTTCAAGCCCAGACTGGGCTACATAGTGAGTGTAAGACCAGCCTGATTATACAGTGAGAACTTGTCTCAAAAAATCCCAATCTGGCCAGGTGTGGTGGTGACCATCTATAAGCCTGCAATCCCAGCACTCCAGAGCCTCAGGCAGGAGGGTCACTCCAAGCTGGGCAAGCCTGGCCTAGCAGTGAGTGAGATCAAAGCCAGCCTATACTACATAATAAGACCCTGTCTCAAAACACAAAGAAACAGCCTTCCAGGGAGAACCAGAAGGGAGACCCACCCTCCCAACCAGCCAGAGTGTGGGCTGGGAGAACCCTTCCACTCCCAAGCAACTGGCTGATTCGGAGGAGCACACGCTGAGACAGCAACAACTGAAGCAAAGAACAACCTAATGCTTGTAATATGCGATATAGTAACTACTGCGGATTTCCTACTGTCTTATTACTGTTTTGTTTTATTGTTCTTTTTTCCCCTTTAAAATAAAAACAAACAAAAACAACAAAACCCCAAAACCAGCATGTGCACCTGCCCGGCAAGCTCGAGGTCATGAGTTTGATCCCCAGCACCAAACCAGAAAAACAAAACAAACCCTATCAGCTGAATTTGGTCTTGCTAGTTTTGGCTTCTGCAGCATATATATATATATATATATATATATATATATATAATCCACCTGTAAACCTGTAATCCCATATATATATATATATGAAACTTTAGATGGAGTTTTCTTTTCCAAATTTTCATTGTTTTCTTCCCTTAGGTCAATGCATTTAAGAGAATTTTTACATAGTGAAGATCATTATATCATAAACTGAGGAGAAAGTCAAAAAGTTTTCAAAAATTGCCAGTTCTACACACTGACACTTGGAAAATTACTGTAGCTGATGGTGTAGCTCGGTGGTACCTTTCTAGCGTGTGCATGGCTCTAGGTTTGGTCCCAAGCACTAAACACAAACAAAATGCCCTGTCGTAACTGCTTCAAGTCCAACTGCAAAATGAAACAAGGCTATACTTTCTCTACACATCCTAAGAACGGTTAAAATGGAACAGACTGACAACCCCGAATGGTAAAGGTGCTAGCAGCAACGGGAATTACTACCCTGCTGGAAGACTAAGTGGCTGTCATTATTATTATTTCTGCACTGGGGATTAAACCCAGGGATTCTGCACTGAGTTCCATTCCCAGTCCTCACTTATTTACTCATCTATCTATGTATCTGTCTATTTTTTTGGGGGGGTGCTGGGGATTGAACTCATGACCTTGCGTTTGCCAAGCAGGCACTTACGCCGCTGAGCTAAACCCCCGGCCCCCATCTATCTATTTTTTGTGACAGAGTCTTGCGTTGTAGTTCAGGTTGGCCTTGAAATCACTATGTCTTGAACTCATGGTTATCCTTTTGCTTCAGCTTTCTAAGTGCTGGGCCTTTTTTTTTTTTTTTTTGAGACAAGGTCCTGCTAAGTCACTAGGTTGCCCAGGCTAGGCTTGAACTTGTGATCCTCCTGCCTCAGCCTTCCAAAGTGCTAAGATTACAGGGATGCTCCACTACACAGTGCACAAGAAGTATAATTTGGAAAAACTAGTTTGGACACTGGCAGAATTTACTAAAGCTGAACATAAACATGCCCTGTTAATCAGCAGTTCGCAAGTTAGATTCAGTGGAAATGAGTACACTTATGTAGTAAAGAAGAACACAAAGGTTCCTGGGGGGTGGGGATGTAGTTTAGGGTTACAATGTTTGCCTAGCAAATATGAGCTCAATCCCCAGCACTGAAGAAAAAAAGTTCCTAACAGCATTATCTGTATAGCTCAATACTGCCAACAATACATATATTCACAAATGGCAGAATGGATAAATTGTGATATATTAATAAAATACTATGCAAAAATAAAAATCAAGTACTGTCACATACAACAAGAATGAGCGTCACAAATGCAATAAAAGAACTCAGACGAAAGTAACACAAAGTTTATGATTTCATCATCCAATACATAAAATTCATAAAGAGACAAAACTAATATAAAGTGTCAAAAGGCAGAAAAGACATTAGTATTTTGTGGAACACATGAGAGGGTTCTGGTAATTTTCTATTTCTTGAATTAGGTGCTGGTTACAACACTGTATTCACTTGATGATTCCCTGGCCTGTATACTTATGCTACACTTCAATTAAAACAAAACAAAACAAAACAAAAAAAAACAACACAACAACAACAAAAAAAACCCCAAAACATTGGGGGCTGGGGATTTAGCTCAGCGGCATAGGCGCCTGCCTTGCAAGCTCACGGTCGTGAGTTCAATCCCCAGTACCGATAAAAAAAAAAACAAAAATAAAAACAAACATTAAACAGTTTTGAAAGCCTCTCAGCCACTGGAATCAGGAAGTTGGCCCGTCAGTAAAGAAGTGTGTTGTGGTACAGGACGCTCTCCTCACACCCAAACAGCACAGCTCATGCTTCTGAAATATGCAGAAATGCCCTGAGTGACTTCAGCCCTGGACGAGCCACGCTTACTGATGGCGCTGCTCCTGCTGCCTGACAGCAGCGAGCGCAGTGCAGGTGCGAGTGCAGGGCGCGCGGCCCCTCGCTAATGACAGTGCTCAGGCACAAGCAGATGACAAGCAGCTGAAACCACTCACCTTTTCCTTTCCAAGGCTGAACACTCTTCATCACATTCCAGCCTTGACAAGTAAATAAAAAAACAGTCAGGGTACAGGCCGAGCAGCTCTTACCCAGGTGGCTTGATATCAAGCCACCAGCCCTAGGTGCACAATCTGGGAACACAGTGGACTCCTGCCAAAGGACTTCCCTCCAAGGCAGGAAGCAGCTTACCAGGCCAAGCTACATTTGGGTTTCCCTAGCACCCGCACAGTCCTGGCAATGTCACTTTATGGAGCGTCTTGTTCCCTAGGTACAACTTTGAGGGCCGCAGCTTCCACTTTAGATACAGGTACCACTGTGGTTCTCTGTTCTTCTGTGGGCTGGACCGCTTACTACTAGGTCTCTCTTTCCCTTATCGACTGTCTCATATAAGGCTTGGAAAATCTCTTCTGCTCTTAGTCACATCCCGAGGAGGCCTCGCTGGGGCCAGGGTGGGTGCGGTCCCGATGTCGAAGACTGAGTGTCTACAGTGTCAGGCTATACTGTGGGGGGCTGACATGAGTGAATGGACCTTGCCCTCTAGAAGCTAGAAGAAACAAAGCACCTATACACATTTTACAATCACCTGGCTTGCTGAACTTCTTTTTTGGTAATTAACTTGCTGATCTCCACTGAATCACCAAGCTGCATGTCCGTTATTTTAGAGGCCATAGAAATAGCAGCTATTCTGAAATACAGAAAAGAGGAGAAGCATTGCAATTTCACAAGAACCTCTCCATGTTAGGGGTACAGAAGACCTTTTTCATATCAAGCCACCACAAGAAAGCTGGTGTGGTCCTGGGGGCCTGTCCTGGGGGCTTATGGTACAAGTCCTTAACTAGATTCCATGCAGCTATCGGGAAGTTGTGAGGCAACTCAAGCCCTCACTAGCCCCTTCAGCCCAGCACTCAGGAAGTACTGAACACAGACAATCTGATGTCTGGGTATCCACGGTACCCCCCGCATCTAACAGAGAGATGCACAACCAGTCATCCCACACATCTCCACAGCTGTGCTCAGGTCTGGTATGACCACATGGGCTCCAAGACTTTAGAAGGCTGAACTGACACTTCCCAGAATGATGAGAAGCCTGCTCTGGGGAGGGGCACAGGACTGAGCCTTGGCTGTGCCACTACAAGTGGAAGGGCATCAGAGCAACTCACTCCACATCAGGGCATCTTTCCTTTGTATCTCATGGTACAAGACCAAAAGGGGGAAAGTGAGAGATGGGGAGAAGAAAGAATGAAAAGTTCTCTTTCAAATTAGGAGTCAGGGAAGAAAAGGCACATAAGACATTTTTTCTTTGAATCAGAGAAGGTTGATTAAAAAAACAAAAAGTGAACCTTCCAACCTTCAGAAAAGATGCAAGAATTTTCTAATAAACGTGAGTTCCCTTCACCTAGACCAAACAAGTCATTGGTATTTCTGCAGCACTGACCTCTGGTAAGTACTGGATGCTTCAGAGCAAATCACCATTTCTTTTCTTCGTCCACACTCACACTGTAGCTCTACCTAAGACAAGATTAACACGGAATCACTCTGAGCAAAGGAGGGTCATGTGAGTGAGCAGGGTTCACCTTTAAAGCCTTTCTCTGCAAGGTGTGACGGCTCATGCTTGTAATTCCAGCACTCAGGAGGCTGAGGCAGGGTATTCCCCCAAGTTTGAAGCTACACCCTGTCGCAAAGCAAAGCAAAGCAAAGCAAAGCAAAACAAAGTAAAGAGAAACAAAAAACAAAAACAACACTCTCTCAAATCAAATCAGGCCAGGGCAGAGAACAGAGTCAGTGGGTACCAATCTCAAAGATGAAGGAAGCTAACTACACATGCAAATTCACGACACAGTAATTGATATACAATTGGGAGGGACACGTACAGTTCAGAATGCCCCTTTCTAGAAACTACTATTTTAAATCTGGGCTGAAAGGGCAGTACAGAATTAAGTTTATTCTAGTGAATAAGGAGTGGACACTTGCCCCACCCAACTAAGGCCCAGTCAACCTCACATGATCTCTCCATTTCACCTCCCCAGAGTGGTCTTGGATGATTCCCCAGACCATTTACGTGCTTTCATAGCACCCCCTACAAGCATGGAACCACTCTTCTATATTACCACAATCATAATTACCATCCAAGTAATCATTTCCAACAAATTATAAGAACTATGTTTCTCTTATACACTAGTCCCGCCTTAGACCCTTATACAATATTCTGCCCAAAATGGATATGGATGGATGGATGGATGGATGGATGGATATATATATATATATATATATATATATATATATATATATATATATAATAAATGGAGTAGACAATCAAAAGTTTCTTGAGAATGTGCTGGTTAGGTGGCAATAGGTACCTGCCAAAACAACAGGGTGATGATTTATACCACCTTTCTCTTGCTAACTTAACTTGCAGTTTCTCTCAACTAATGATCTCTGGGTAAGATACTTGCCCAGGTTCTGCTGTAGGCAGTCCTGGATTCACTAGCAGGTCAAGAGTGACTGATACTCTAGAGGGAGTCTAGAATACCCACCTTGGCTTTGCAAGCAGTCACCGGGCAGGGTGAACTGGGGTGGCAGGGTGCCATACATGGGTGGCCACAGTCAGCTCTGGGGGTGCTGCAGGGCTGCTTGCAGGGCTCATCCACAAGGCATTCTCCTTTGTGACAGAGTCTCTGACACTTGTGCATCCCACAAGGTAGTGTGGCACTGCAGGGTAATCCGCAAGAGATATCAACCAGGTGACAGGGGATGTTGCTTCGTAGCTAGGAGAGATAGAAGGAGCCAAATTCTCATCTCTGTGTGGGATCTGAGGTGAGTTTTAATTTTCCCTTAGAACATTTCAAAACTTACAACTGTTACAAAACTTTTAAAAAGTTCTTTTTATCTGAAAACGATTAGCTTGATTTTTAGTTCATAGGTTAGTTTCATATGAAAACAAGTCTGAATCTTTTTTAATAATACTTGCTATGATCCAAAAAGACTTGTAGAAAACAGGTGTGACCTGGGAAAAACTTTCCAAGGTGGCAAAAAATAAAGGACACCAAGTAACTACAAGTACTTAAATTGCTACAATTAACTGGGTAGATACCGACCTTCTCCCTCCTTTCCAGGCTGCTAAGACGCTCACTCGACAGGAAACCCTCACAGGTGCTTAGGGTGGAAGGCCTCCTGGTCCTGAGTTCACACGCTGCCTGGAGGGCTAGTGGTTTAGGTGTTTAGATCTTCACCTCTCCTCCCATTGCCCAACTCATGGTCTTGTAATTTCAGGGAGCCCCACTCAATTAAAAAATTAAGAGGTAACAGAACTCCCTATTAATTTTTTTCTGGAGAAACCTTCTATTTCCAAGTTAAACCACTGCAATAAAAAACTACTGGAATTTTACTTCTGTGAGATCAAAGCCTACTTTTACACACTGTATTCACTCAAATCCTTTTAAGAAGCCTCAAAATGAGGACTATTCTACTCCAGTTACATACAACTTCTACTCGGGAAGAGACTGCCAAAGTCTAGGACACAGATGCTCCAATTGTGTGGAGTCTGTATGTTGGTAGGATGCAGTTCCTATCACGAAACACTCAACCCACGCTAGCACCAGGGCCCACGGGTAACTTCTGCTCATGCTCTGCCCTCTGTCATCTGCTCCCCACTTTCCCTGCCTATCTTCTCACTCTCCCTTTAGGCTGCTATTTCCTCCAAGATGCCTTCCTTTGGTAGGAACCCATTCTATCTCCCTCAGTGCCTGGTATTCCCACGTTATCGCACTCACAACTGCTTATTTACCTGTCTGCCTCCCACCACCAAGAGAAGGCTTTGAAAGGGCAGGGGTCATACCAGCACTGTTAACTTCTGAATCACCACAAACCTAGCCTGTTACCCAGCATTACAGCAGGTACTCATTTCAAGTTTGTTGAATAAAGTTTAAGTCAACAACAAAAAAATGATACATGAATGTTTCAGAATGGATAAACTCACAGGAGATGAGATTTTTTAGAGGAGGAATTAACATGAAGGACTATGACTTGAGAACCACTCACAGGAAATAAGTGGAGAAAAATGTGTCCATCAAGATAAGAATCCTGAAAGCATGTTGTTACAGATGTCAAGAGAATTTCCAGAAATGTTGGCCAACATGTTATGAAGTAAAAAGAACAGGTTATAAAACAGTATAGTCTTAACCAGAGTAGGGGAAAGTACGTTATCAACACATGCCTGACAGGTAACAGCAGAATGGTAGAGCACTTCTTTCCTGGGCTGGGATGCAGCTCAGTGGGGAGGCGCTGGCCTATCACGCACAAGGCTCTGGCTCAATTCCCAGCATCCTCCCCCAGCTGCCCCGAGCGGACAATCCTCCTGTCCAGTGTGTAAGCTGGCCTCCAACTGTCTTAGGCAAAGGTAGCTCAGGATGGCCTCTAATTCATAGTGATCCTCCTGCCTCAGGCTCCCAGAACAGCTGTGCACATCACACCTGGCTTGGTTCTGCACCTTCACTGTGATAGTTGTTATGTGATGGTACAAATGCTTTTGATAAACTCACAGAGCTACAGCTTTAAAAAGTAAATTTCGTTGTAGGCAAATTTTACCTTAAAAATGAAAAAAGCATTCAGGACCACAAGTTTGAGGTCAGCCTGGGCTACATAGTGAGACTGTGTCTCAAGAAAAAAAAAAAAAAAAACTGGCAATAGGTAACTTCTGTCTTTAAAGCAACGAGATAACAACTCTTGGATAATTAAATCATAACTCTCTGGCTGGAACAATGAATACCTAAGGAGAAAGCTTACCTCATGCTTGCCCATGCACCACTTTTGAGTCAGAAAAGTACAAGGGGGACATTTCTCCTCACTGTGACAAGAATGATACACTGCAGAAAGAGAAAAGTAACATTAGGAATAACTTCTAAATGAAGTCACATGAAATATATACATGTTACAGATGGCATATAATATAAAATCCCAGAGCTGAGGAGTATTTTTTCTAAACGGTCACAGGAGCTGGGTGTGGTGGTACAGGCCTGTACTCTTAGCACGTAGGAGGCTGAGGCAGGAGGATCACTGTGAATTAGAGGCCATCCTGAGCTACCCTTGCCTAAGACAGTTGGAGGCCAGCTTACACACTGCATTACACAGCAAGAATCCTGCCTCAAAAAATAAAAACAACAACAAAAATCCCCAACTAACCAACCAAACAAAAAAACCATAAAACAAAACCTATAATATTGATAAGGTGAGAAATTAAAAAGATAACAATTGAGAAAAAAAAGGTAGTTAACTTTTTTACATTTATTTTTTAAATTTTAAAAATGTAAAACAAAATTTCAAAACAATAGGAAGGTAACAATGGTTAATACATTGTATTGTTATCTTGAAATTAGTTACTTATTTATCTAAACAATATTACCAAAAATCTTTCTTTTCAATGAACTAAGAGAAATCAATAATATAAATATTATCATGGTTTATGTCAGTGGCCCCCAAGTCTCATGAAATTATAGACACGACCAAATCTAGCGTTTGAGATTGGTTCATTGTCTAGCATTTGGATTGGTGGCGTGAATGTCTCATTCACTCAGGGGTAGAGCCAGGATTCGATATATCGGTGGAAAGAAGGTTTGTCTTTCTCTCTTGCCAGTTTGTGCCTTGTTGTTTGCAGTGGCCATAAATGGTGCCTTGCAGGGTGCTGAGTATAGATGGAAACCTCCAAAATTGTAAGAAAAAAACCCTTTCCTTCCTTCATTTTGGGCATCAGGTATTTTTGTTGCAACAATGAGTAAAAACTAACCAAAACAACTTTTTTTTCCCCTGGTATTGGAGATCAAACTCATGACCTTGTGCTCACCAGGCAAGCACTTGAGCCACTAAGACAACTATCTTGCATATATATATATATTTTTTTGTTTTGTTTTGTTTTTCTCTTCCTTTTCTCCTTTCCTCCATCCCAGTTTCTCTTTCCTTTTGAATAATTCCTTCCCATGTTACAACTTCTATGCACATTTTGGATCTTATTAACTCAGCTTCTCACACTAGGGAGACAATAATGCACATATGCACCTGGTTTATTTCACTTGAATATGGTCTCGAGTTGTATCCATTTACCTATAAAAGTCTCCACTTTAATCCTTCTTTATGGCTAGGTAGTACTCCATTGTATAAAAAGACCATAACTTTTTTATCCATTTCTTGATTGATGGGCATTTGGATTGTTTCTCAGATCTAGCTATTACAAATTGTGCTGCTATAAACATCAGTGTACATATATCACTTTGGTATGATGTTTTTAATTCTTCTGGGAAGACACGCAGAGGGGAATGCTAAGTTCAAACGGGACCTCCAATTCTAGTTTTTTGAGGAATCTCTACAATGAGTTCCACAGTGGTTGTACCATTCTATACTCCCACCAACAGTGGAGAAGGGTTCCTTTTTTCCACAGCCCTGCCTAAAATTGTTATAATCAGCAGGACCTCAATTTTATTTTAGGAAAAAAAAAAAAAAGCAAATATATCTATTTGCACATGGGAAAAGACCCTGAAAAATGTCTGTAATTTTTAGAAGATGACATGCAGCCGATGTGGTGGTACATACCTCTGATCCCAGCTCTTCAGGTTGAGGCAGGAAGATCATGGCAAGTTTGAGGTCTGTCTAGGGTACATAGTGAGTTCAAGGCCAGCTTGAACTGCACAGCCAGACACTGTCTCAACACACACACACACACACACACACACACACACACACACACACACACACACAAGAAGACCTAATGTGATTCAATCTCAACTTCTAGATTTTATCTCTGTTACCTTTTTTTTTTTTTTGGTATCAGGAATTGAACTCATGACCTTGCACTTACCAGGCAGGTCCTATCCTGCTGAGTTACATCCCTGACCCTCTCTATTATCTTTATTCTTACTTAATAAGCATATATTGCTTCTGTAATAACAAAAAAAATCAAGTTCCTTTTTTTTTTTTGTATCAGGGATTGAATCATGACCTTGCGCTTGTCAGGCAGGTGCTTATACTGCTGAGCTAAACCCCCAGCCCAAATTACTTTTAATTTTGTAAAAAGATGCTCAACTTTGAAATATGCACCAAAAGCACAGGCCATGAAGAAAGAAAAGACCCTCTGAAAGTCCAATCAGCTGTAGCCTCTTCCAGTCTTTTGGGGTGTAGGACACCCACAGAGGACAACACTGGAGTGCACTGTGAGTGCCGCTGGGGTGCAGACAGCCTCCGCAGAAGCCCAGGGAGCGAGGGATGGACACGGTGGGCACAAGCTGCGAGGTGTGCAGCAGGACGGGACTCACCTGGGTGTTCACACTCATGGACTCTGGCACAGGTCTGACTGCACTCGGGGGGCCTTGTGCCACAGGGAACTGGAGGGTAGATCACTGACGCACCACAGTGACAAGTCAGCTCGTCAAAACCTGACAGAAGAGGAGGCAAAACAAAATCCCTTGTGAGCTTGGGATGTGCATATGCATAACTGTTTGTACTTTCAGAGAATGCGGGTAGGGTGGGCTATTTTTTCAAAGTAGACTTTTTTTTTAATCAGTACCGGGGATCAAACTCACGACCATGTGCTTGCAAGGCAGACGCTTATGCCGCTGAGCTAAATCCCCAGCCCCCAAAGTAAACATATTTTATTAAACTTTTATTTGACTAAAACTGAGCTGATGAAAAACATACAGGGAGAGATGCAGTGGTCCACATCACTCCGAGACTGACAACTTTGCAATACTTTTCCCAAGATATTTCTGATTACATTGGAAGTTATAGGAAGGACTAAATTTTTAGTATTACAATACAAAATTGCCAATATTTCAAAGATCTGCATAACTCAGTGGCTATTTCCTTTTCATTTCTGTGATACTGGGAATTGAATACAGAGCCTATGTACTGAACTATAGTCTCAGACCTTGTTTTTGTTTTATTTTGAGACAGAGTCTCACTCAATTGCTCAGACAGGGCTTGAACTTGTATCCCCCTCAGTTCAGCCTCTCAGAATGCCGTGATTATAGGCGTGTGCCACCATGCCCAGCTAAAGATTTATTTTCCAATGATCAATGTATGCCACTTTAAAATCATGCATGGGCAAAAGAGCCATTCAAAATACAAGAGAAAACAATGTATTTTAACATGACAGAGAGCAAACGCAGACTCATGTCCTTTATGAAATGAAGCTGAATTCTGGTATAACATCAAAGAAGAATAACCATAATTATCTGACAAAGTTTTTTCGCTTTTGTTTTCATTTTGTTTTGTTTTTGAAACAGGGTTTCACTATGTAGTTCAGGCTGGCCTTGATCCTCATTATGGAGTCCAGGCTGGTCTTGAACTTGTAGCTTTCTTCCTGCCTCTGCATTCCAAGTGCTGGATCTACAGATACGCACCACCATGCCTGGGTCTATGTGAAAAAGTTTAATAAACATTCCTCCCTTTTATATCTAGCTATCCACAGGAGGTTAACTTTTTTACATGCTTCAACTATACTGTAACAGATTGAATGCAGAAGCAGATATGAAAATCCAGCTATCTTCTATAAACCAAACATTCAATATTTTAATTTTTGAAATGTTGGTTAGCCAGGCATGGTGGCATATACTTGTAATGCTCACACTCTGGTAGACTAAGACAGTAGGGTCACATGTTTGAGTTCAACCTATGCAACTTAGGAAGACTCTGCTTCAAAATAAAAATAGAAAAAACTGGGCTGGAGATATTCCTCTCAGTGCAAAGGCCCTGGGTTCAATCCTCAGTACCATAATGAAAAAACACAGCAATATATGTTAATAGGTATACTACTGTTATTTTAACATGGAATAATAAATTTTTTTGTTTTTTATTTTTTTGTGGGTATTGGGGATCAAACTCAAATTGTTTTTGACTTTTCTCTGTTTTAACTTCTAATATGGTACAAATAGATAAACACATATAAAGAACTCTTTGGGTTCCTCAATAAATATTTTTTTGCGGACAGGGTCTCACTACATAGTTAAGGATAGCTCATATAGCTCAAGACCTTTACTATATAGACCTTCACTATAGAGCTCAAGCTGGCCTTGAACTTGCAGCAATCCTATTGCCTCAGCTTCCCCAGTGCTGGGGTTACAGATGTGTGCCACCACACTCAGCTTTCAACAATTTTTAAGAATACAAATGAGTCTCAAGATCCAAAAGTTTACTAACTGTGTGTAATAATACTCCTGACAGACTGTCCGTGGAAGTAACAAGGCAGATAGCAAAAAAAGGACACCATGTCAGGCCATTGCTCACACTTTAAACTAGATTCAGACACAGGCATAGCATTAAGGGACCTTAGAAACATCTCAACATACCTGGAACACTAAGGCTCAGTTCAACAATCCACATCAACCTAAGCAAACCAATCTCTCAAATATACCTGAATTTGCTGGGCGTGGCACACCCCTGTAATTGCAATCAGGAGCTGAGGCAGGAGGATCGTTGCAAGTTCGAGACCAGCCTGGGCTACAAAGTGAGCCCAAGGTCAGCCTGAACATAGCGAGACCCTGTCTCAAAAAGACACCCCCCCCGCCAAAAAAACAACCAAAAACCCCTGAATTTCTTAAGATGTGTTTATGTCCATGTACCAATTCCCCAAGATGAATGTAATCATTATACGTTGCTAACACTTACTAATAAAACAAACACTTGAAAAACATAGACCCCTGAATTTCTAGAAAACTCTGTATTATTAAAATGCATAGTGAAGACACTCACTGGCCTGCCAGCACGCCTGACAGTTCCCTCGATGACAAGGTTCTTCACACCTGTGAAGACCACAGCGGAGTTTCCTCCCACAAATCAAAGGACACTTGTGCTCCTTATCCTGGAAGAAGAAATCCTCACGTGTTGACAAAATGGCCTCAGACTAAAGCTCTACATATTCATAAACCAAATGATGCCTGAGAATAGCTGCAAAATACCCAGGGATGCAGGAGTAGGTGGTGACATGGGAACACTTGGGACATTGATCGTGAGCTGACTGCTACTGAAGCAGACGTTACACACACCACACGGGACTCACTACACTGGTCTCTGCTTTTGTACCTCTCTGAAATTTTTGATCATTAGAAGTTTTTGGGTCTTTAAATAGTGACTTGTCAATCTTGACATAAAGCACAATTTCATCAGTCTTCGCCTTATCAGTATAAACAGTTTTGAAATAATTTTGTATTTTATACACAACACATATGTATGTATAACCTTGTTACTGGTATTGTATTACCTTGTTTGTAGATACATGTGTACATTTATATATACTCACATATATTATCTATCTGTCCAATCATCTACAGAGTCCACTAAGAAAATGTATACACACTTAAGGAAAAGAAAAACAGTACGGTGCTTTCTCACCAGATGATGCTACCCTCGCTCATCAGGTGAGGGACTCTACAGGATGCTGCATATTGTAGAAAACCTACTACACTCTGAGCCCTTAGAGAAGAAAATGACAATCTCAGTGACCAAGTTACCCATGCAGCAGTTCACCATACTAATAAATGTCTGGAAGCTAACGGCCATCATTTTGAGTTCCTCTTATAATTGTACAGCCCAAAGGTAACTTACTAATCTCATGATGTAAATACATTTAGTATTAAAATAGTTATACAAGCTGGGCATGGTGGCTCATGCCTGTAATCCCAGCACTTGGGAGGCTGAGGCAGGAAGACTGCTGAGTTCTAGGCCAGCCTGGGCTATAAGGTGAGTCCAAGGCCAGCAAAGTAAAACCTTGTTTCAAAAAGAAAAAATAAATAAAAAATAAAATATTTATACAAGTTTTTCTTTTCCTGAAGTATGCATATATGTTTTTGGCAGACTCTACTGTGTATCTCTCTAAATATATGCATAAATAAATGAAACCTGCTTCCTTTAAAAAATGTAATACTTGGCTGGGTGTGGTGGCACACTCCAGTAATCTTAGCTACTCTGGAATCTGAGACAGGAGGACTGCAAATTCTAAACCAGCCTGGAAAACTCATCTAGTCTCCTCTCAAAATGTGAAAAGGGCTGGGGATGTAGCTCAGTGTCAGAGCGCCTGCCTAGCATGTACAAGGCCTCAGGAGAGAAAATGACAACAACAAAACCATACTACATTCACTGTGGCCACCGATCTAGCCCAAAGCACACAGGAAACCCAAAGCTCAAGGTGTTACACCCATGTCAGTCTGTGTTGGGGTAACCCATAGCTTCTGCAGAGGACTGTGTCTGTCCATCTAGTGGCCTGGCATCTGGGCTCTGCGGCCTTCTGTCTTTTTCCTTCTTTCCCTGCCACCGGGTGCCCTGGCTGACTTCTTGATCTGGCTGGTGACTAAGAGGCTTAGCCTGTCTCTCTGCTGAGTGGATGCGGAGCAGTGAAAGCTCTCTGACTGCTACTTAGGGACAAGTGTAAGTGATTTCTAAATCTGCACCACGTTTCAGAAGGCCACAGCATCCAGAGCCCAGGCTCTGGAGAAACGCAATCTGGTGACACTTAACAACAGTCCACTCACCACACAGCATATCTCGTTACATTTATGCCGTCCACACAGCCGTTTCTTGTTACACCGCTTGTCACACATAAATGTAGCATCTGCTAAGGCCAATTAGAAAAAAAACATGAAAAGGGAAAGATGGAGTATTATTCAGTCATAAAAATGAAGTAGTGACATCATGGAACAATATGATGAACTTTGAAAACATGCTAAATGAAGGAAGTGGAAAAAAAACCTCATGACTCCATTTTTCTTTTTTTGGGTGGGTGGTTCCAGGGATTGAACTCACGACCTTGCATTTGCAAGCAGGCGCTTACACCACTGAACTAAATCCCTGACCCAGGACTCCATTTATATGCAATATTCTGAAAAGGAAAATTCATAGACAGAAAGCCAACAGCTGCATGGGGGAGGGCTGAGTGTTAAAAGAATGGTTAATAAACACAGCATTTCCTTTTGGGGTAAGGAAAATGTTTTGGTAACAGATGGAGGTGATCACTGAACAACACAGTGAATGCACTTAAAGGCCAGTGAACCACGTATTTTAGGAGGTTAATTTTATGTAACTCTTAACAAAACAAAACAAAACAAAAACACTATGTTAGGTACTTAAGTATGTATGGGTGAAATTATACTTAAAAATTTGTTTTCAAAGTATATCCACAAAAACTAGCAGTAGGGAGGAAGGGATGAATGATTAAGAGGCAAATGTGGACAGCTGATGAAAGGTGACAGGTTTGTGAGGTTCGCTGTAAGAGTCTTTCACACAGAATTATACTTTTTCACCATAAAGTGTTAAAAAGTGCCATTTGTGATGGCACATGCCTGTAATCCCAGCACTCTGAGAAGCTGAGGCAGACAGACCTCAAGTTTGAGCAAGGTGGGGCAATTTAGTAACATCCCATCTCAAAACATGAAAAAGTGGGCTGAGGATGTAGCTCAGTATGAAGGCGTAAACAAGACAATCTGATGGCTATCAAGAAGGCGATGAGAGCAGAATAGAGAGGGAAAGCAGAATCAAGAACTGAGGAAGGCCTCAAGGTTAAAAAGACTGCTAGGGGCCTGGTGATGTAGCTCAGTGGCAGGGTGCTTGCCTAGCATGTGCAAGGTCCTGGGTTCATCTCTAGTGCTGTAAAAACAAACAAACAAACAAACAAACAAACAAACAAACCAAATTCCCCAAAACACAAGACTGCTGGCTATTACAGGTATCTAGCAGTCCTGCAAGACTTAAGGGGAGTCAAGCATGGTGGCGCATGCCTGTCATACTAGCACTTGGGAGGCTGAGGCAGGAGGGTCACTGCAAATTCAAGGTCAGCTGGACTACATAGAGTTCAGGGTCAGCCTGAACTACAAAGTGAGACCCTGTCCCAAGAAACGAAAACAATAATAACAAAAAAGACTTAAGGAGATCACATATCAAAGTCAGTGAGTAAAAAGTTTTATTATTATTTTGTATCTAAAGAGCATATAGGGAGCTTTTCAGTATCATCTGTCTCAGCAAACTCATTTTAAAATTTAAATAAGTCAAGAGCCTTCAGTCTATTTCTTAGACCCATTCACATTTGTTTTCAACTCTAATAGCTGCTTTTTAACATCAGGGCATTCTTAATAGTTAAGAGTGAGTTTTTAATATGAAAATTTCAAACATATAAAAAAGATGAAACTTTTACAGTGAATATACCTATCACCAAGATTCTGTCATTGACATGCTTACTTTTTAAAAGTATATCTATCAATTTTCCTACTTGCTTATTTTTTAAATGTGTTTTTTTTGAAGAGTAGAATATATTTATTGAGAGAAAGCTTCTGTCTGAAGAGAGACAGAAGGGGGTCCCAAGTGGGTTGCCCAAGACTGTCTTTTCCAGGGACTTTTATAAAGTAAAACCATGGGTTCAAGGCAGGTTAAATGTATTTTAAAGTAAGCTGTAGATATGAATACACTTAGTCCCAACTTTTTAGCAATTGATTAACTAGAATTAAATTTACAATTTTTCTTTTTTTCTCTCTCTCCTGTCTTTCTTTCTTTTTCTTCTCCCCTCCCCTCCCCTCTCCTCTCCTTTCCTTTTCTTCCTTTCCTCAGGGTCTTGCTATATAGTATAAGATTGGCCTTGAACTCATTCCAGGCCGTGCTGGGATTACAGGTATGTATAATTTTTTACCTTTTGAGGGAAAAGTTATACAATGTAATGCCCAAATTTTCATTGTATCTTTGCTAAATTTTGAGAAATGCACAACTCAATCTTCTATTAAGCTTTAGAACATTATTTTCATCCCACAAAATGAATTCATCCCTTTCCAGGTCTTACCTTCACTTTTGAGACTGGTACAGGGAAGCTCCTATGGAAAAAGAAAAAGAAATCACAACTATTTCAAGGATGATTGAAACACCCCCTTACAGGGTAATGCCAAATGTAACAAAGTTCACCTTCCTAAAGCTAGCCAGATTATATCCGTGTGCTTTACTCACAACAGAAACCCGGATTTACTGAGTTTTCACGGAAGTGCAATTGTAACAGGCTTTGTACTGGCCTCCAAACCCAGCGACTAGGATTCATGAAGTATGAATGGAAAGAAGGGCTACTAAGGGCATACAAAGCAAAGAGAAATAATTGCTGACAAGTCACAGACAGAAACAGCCATCAAAAGCAGATGGAAACACTGAGACTAAATCAGGCACTGTAGTATATGCCAAACCCCAGCACTCGGGGAGGCTGAGACAGGATGACTGCAAGTTCAAGCCCAACCTGGGCAATTTAGCAAGACCCTGTCTCAAAGAACCAATAAACCAAGCAGAAGGGTTCGAGATATAGCTCAATGTGAAGGACTTAGGTTGAGTCCCCAGCACCCTCCACCCCACTAAATAGGTTAAAGGCAGATACGGTGGCACACACCTAGATCAGCTACTCAGGAGGCTGATGCAGGAGGACTTTAAATTTAAAAGCAGACTGGGCAATTTAGTGAGACCCTGACTCAAAGAAAATGGGGAGGGGAACTGGGATATAGCTCAGTGCTTTCTGGGTTCAATCTGCAGTAGCACATGAACAACAAAAGTAATAATCTGGTGCCATTTTACATACAGGCAAACCTCTGTGCACACTCAAGAGCAACCCGACATGGTATTACAGAGCAGGCTGTTGTGCAGGGAGCAAATCAGCTCTCAGTACAGAAAAAGGCTGGAAGGCTGCTGGGCATCTGGATCTGACTTTGGCTTTGATGTCATTTACAGGTTGCCACATACTTAGAAATTAGCAAACTAAAACTCACTCTTAACTATTGAGAATGCCCTGATGTTAAAAAGCAGCTATTAGAGTTGAAAACAAATGTGAATGGGTCTAAGAAATAAACTGAAGGCTCTTGACTTATTTAAATTTTAAAATGAATTTGCTGAGAGATGATACGGAAAAGCTCCCTACATGCTCTTTAGATATGAAACACACTGGGCTCATGGAACTGCTCTCCGCAATGCAAACTCTGCACTGCACAGAGAAACTGGATGCTGGGTTATATTTCTAAACATGGTCAGGCAGGGTTCTCTAAACAGTCAAAATGAATTGCCACTAAAAACTTAGATACGCCATTGTTACTACGAGGTAGTAAGATAAACATCTTTCTCAAAGACTCCCTGCCAATGTGATAAAAAGAACAGTCTTTGACACTTTAAAAAACTCACTTCAGTGAAATAATCCATTTTATTTGAAAAAGCATTTCATGAAAAAAATCTATGTTCACGTAAAATTTGGTTAAACAGTGGGGTGACGATTTCCACCTTTTTTTTGAGACAGGGTCTCACTATGTAGTCCGGGCTGGCCTCGAACTTGCAGCGATCCTCCTGTTTCAATCTCCCAAGAGCTGGGTTTACAAGCATGGGGCCAGTACACCTGATAATGATCATCAGCTTGTCAAAAAAGGTTTAACAGAATTTGTATTTATAGTTAAGTACCTTCAGGAATTGTAGAAAAGACTTATTTGCAAAAATTGAATTTACACATAGTTTTTCAAGGAAACACTGCCAAGAGGCCCACTATTATAGGGTCTGGGAAAACAGTGACAAGCAAGAAAGTAGAGAATGGGATTGTTCGAGAGCAACTATTTTCACCTTTTAGGTGCTTGTAACTCTTGCTCACGAGGCTCACAAAGAGCAGCTCTGAGCAATAACTGAATTGATGATTGTTAATTCTCACAGCTTTTTTTTTTTTGGTCCTGGAAATCAAACCCACAACCTCATGCACACTAAGGACGTGCTCTGCACTGAGCTGAACTCCTGGGCCTCACAGTGATTAACATGCTTGCAGAGGCTCGTAATTTGTGTACCTCACTGCCCGGGGGGCTTGAACCACCCATGGCACACACACGACTGTTCCACAGGAAGCTTTTTATTAGTAGTAAAAAGAAAAGTGATTAGATCCATTTGTACAAACAGTATACAAGCCACCCAAAGGGACAGTCAAGCAAGTACAGTGGTTCAAGTTAGTGGGGACATGTTAATTGATATTTACGAAGTAAAAAGTGGTTCTGTAACTAACATTTAAAATTTCTACTCATCGTGCATACTAATTACTTTCAAGAGGACAAAAAACAAAAACCACAAATGCCTATACAACTTGTAATACTTTTACTTTCTTTTTTGCTGATATCCTAAAATTTACCTAGTAAGCTAGTTTTCAATTTATGGAATTTACCTTCAGAATCACTTGCAGGTCTGCTGTTGGTCTGGCCTTCACTGTTTGTGTTTAACAAACAGAACCAATTGTTTAGAATTCTGTCTCTACTCTATGTTCTATTAGGACAGTGCTGGTAAGCACTGAAACGTCCAGAAGTAGGTCAAGGGCAGGACAACTCATCACTTCGTATGTTCCACCCAAAGACTTCCACAGGAACATGTCCTGCCTCTTCTGGTTACAAACTCAGACCTGGATACATGGCCTAACTCCAAAACAGTAAGCTGCCCTTTTATAACACAAAGTTCAATTGGAACTACCCAGGACAGAAAGCAGAAACTGACAAAACAATTTCCCAAAGACAGGCTGGCTTTTGTACTTGGCTTCTTAAAGGTAACCCGCAAGCCTAGTGGAAAGTCATGCCTGCCAGAGTATGATTGTTTGCCTATGACCTTGGATCACTGGATAATTTAATACAATTTTTTTCTTTCTTTTTTTTTGATACCGGGGATTGAACTCATGACCTTGCGCTTGCCAGGCAGGCGCTTATGCCACTGAGCTAAATCCCCAGCCCCGTAATTTAATACAATTTCAGAGCAAGGTGACCAACTGGATAATCTTACGGTGAGGGGTTCAATTCTCAAGTAGTATCAGTGGACCTCTGGAGAAACTGGAGACTAAGATCAGTCATGCCAGAGACACAATAAACTAAACAGCAACTTGGGTTGAACTTCCCTAGTTGGCAATATTCCAAGCACACACTGATACTGAGGAAAGAAACAAGCATACTGTCAATACTGGCACTGAGAAAGTGACGTCCTGATTCCATGGGGAGAGCAAAAACGAGGTTCTGTATTTGGTACTTTCCCAGACTCTCTTCCTCCTTTGGCTGATTTTAACCTGTATCTTTCCATTGTAATAAAACCATAGCTATGAACTCAACAGCTTTCAGTGAGTCCTTCTACTAAATGAAGCCTTAGGGTGGGTGGTCTTTAGGGCCAACGATTCTATCTGTAGCTGGCGTCAGGAGTGGGTAGTCGACCCACCGAGTTGGCAGCCGCCTAATCTGCCTAATCTCCCTAATCTCTCGCACTGGGTGTGGGAAATGAAGCCAGGCTGGTGGACTCTCTTTTTAACCTCTTAGTAGCCACCTCCTTGCAACGGAAGGTTGTTGCTCTTTTCACATTTATATTTAGTAGCACTATTTGTACATCTGCCTTAATCCCACTATGAATTTCTGAGCCTTGAGTTCTAAAATTCCCACATCTACCCTACAATGAGTTTGTAGGAGGTTTGGGGTCAGTCTACATTGAGTGGAGTCAATGAATAGCATACAGCACGATATGAATAAAACTGAGATTATTTTGTTTCCTCCCCTCCCATAACCACCATTTTCAAAGGCACTGATGAAAACAACTCTAGCTTTGTTTAGGATTTACCTTTGTTCTGAAAGAACATCTGCAGGAAATGACTGATGTGCGAGAGCAGGGTCCACAGTCTCCTTCATGGCAGAGCTTTTCACAGGTGTGAATGAAATCTTTAATAAAAACGAAAAAAGCTGGCAATGAAAACTGCAACTACTCATTTTCATACTCTCAAATTCACGAGTCACACTGGTCTTCTACCTCTGCTCCCTGAAACACCAGAATCAGCGTTCAGGCAAGAATGTAGTCAGCGCTGCTTCTCCTGTCTTCCCTTCATCTGGCTGGAAGGCCTTTCAGACAAGGATGGAGCAGTGTTAGTCACTGCAACACATTCTCATGGGCACACTGCTTCCGAAGGCCAAAAGGATCTTCTGACTTTTCTTAGGCTCCAGACTAGACTGAGATCTTGTAACGGTAGTTACGGATGACACTGCTGAAGTACTCTTGGCCCTGGAAGTATCTAGAGATTCAGTCCTATGCAGGTCTGGCAATGGGTGACCCAGTTACTGTACTAGAGTAGATTTCGGACAAGTCCTCCTTCCAGGACACCTTGGGCATAACCTAGAGTCTCTTTCTCATGGCTGTTTCAGTGACACATTCTTTCCATTCTTTAACTTCCAGATTCACTGTATCTTTGATTCTAAGGTCTCTCCTGATGCTTGCGTGTGTTGGATTTTATTTTTAATTTTATTCTGAGATAGGATTTTGCTAAATTGTCCAGGCTGGTCTCAAACTTGCAACCCTCTTGCCTTAGCCTCCCAAGGAGCAGGGATTACAAGCGTGTGCCACTGCATCCAGTTGTTCTGTTTTTTAATCTAGTCTGAAAAATATCTTCTTTTATTTAAACCAGTCACATTCAGTATTATTACTGATATAGTTGGATCTGTGTCTAAAAGTTTTAGTTTTCTACAACTTTTTTTTTTTTTTGGTCTTTTTGAGACATGGTTTCACTATGTAGTTCAGGCTGGACTTAAGCTCACTTTGTAGCCCAGGTTGGTTCTATCTATAGCCTGTCTTGTTAATCTAATCCTTTCACTGCTTTCTTTTGCATTAAGTCAATGTTTTCTACATGGTAACATGTTTCTATCCCTTTAATGACATTTTTCACATTTTCTGAGCTATTTTCTCAGTGGTTGCTCTGAGGCTATGATCATGTTATCAGAATGGATTTTGGATTTAAATTGGTGAAGAAGCTGTATTCCTATATAACTCTACTCTTCTCCCCTTTTGTGATGCTTCTGATCTATCTATCTATCTATCTATCTATCTATCTATCTATCTATCCATCCATCCATCCATCCATCCATCCATCCATCTATTATCTACCTATATGATGTTACAAACCAAACACTACATTGGTATAATTTTATATAACATTATGTCTGCTAAACAAAATGAGGAAAGAGAGCAAGGATATATAACTTGTTATACTGATCTTATTTACCACTTACGCTTTTCCCCATTTGTTCCTGTGGGTTTGAGTAATCATTTGGTATAATTTCCTTACTCCAATGTGTCTTTGATTCCATCCCATCTCCTTTGTGCTGTCATCACTAAATATACTTCTAGGTGCGGCGCCCTTTTCTGTCCATGCCGCGTCCTAGTCCATCCACACCTTGTGACAATCGCTTCTCCCGGAAAAGGACACCGCATGTGGGAATTGGGCGCGGGGATCTTGAAATGTTTTGTACTGATAATTGTAATTTGTGTAGTTCACATGTGTATGTTTTTATGTAATGCTCAATATGGAGTCGAGGGTGGAGACTCC
>PVLA01012229.1:0-46308 GCA_004027455.1 Hydrochoerus hydrochaeris | reverse complement strand
GACTGGCAGGAAAAACAGAGGGCAATGGGTGGAGTGACAGTGAAGACCAGCAGGAGGGCAATGGCAAGGGGCCTCAGGAGAAGGAGCAGCGTCTGCAGCATTTCCAGCGCACTGGCTGGTCCACATCTTAGACTGCACCTACCAGAGAGCCCTGTGAGTCACACTTCCGAGGCTGTCCTTGTCACTGGACAGAAACTGGCCATCTTCACAGGCCCTATTGTACTCAAAAAGACTAAAGTCTTCTCCCTGCTCCCCTGGCTTTGGCCACTATAAAGGGCAGCAAAAATATAATAGAACAGCTTGCGTCCAAAGTGTCATGGTAGGTATTTAAAAGGCTACCAAGATAAACTAGACAAAGTTAGGGCTTAATAACTACACATTTAACATAGGGGATTTTGCGCTGAAGGCAACATCTGCGTGCTCCAAGGGGAAGACCATGCAGGGCCATGAACACTTAGAAGGCAGCTGGTGCCTGCTGTCTGGGCTTTGGAGCAAGAGCCACTGAACTGGAAACCTGGGCTTTCCCTACATGTAAGGCAGAGTATTATTTGGACAATGCTTGAATCCCTTCACATACAGAAAAATAACATGGTAGCACCTTGTTCTCTTCCTCTCACCCTCCTGGTCCCCCTCTAACCTTTCCACCCTGGGCTTTCCTGGAAGGTGGGCAATGTGAACTTCAGCAGGCTCCTCTGGTCCATGGGGTCCCATCACGGGAGGCCCTGTGATGATGCAGCAGAAATGAGCTCAGCATGTGCTGCTCGCCTCACTCTTGCAGGTCACCCCAGTTTGTCCCTTCCCGTGCCCCGCAAGCTGACCCTGTCTGGGACCTTCTATACAGTGCTCTCACCTTCCCCTCTGAGCCTGAGCAAGCAAATGGTCCTACTAATGCCAGCCCTTGGGAGGGCTGCATGGTCCACACCTTCACAAGCACCTCTCTATCAGGCTCTACATGGTTGTGTGGTAGGAATGTGCCATTGTCTCTTTCTCAACAAGACTCTGGCCTATGCAGTGCCTCCTGGGGGCGGTAGCTGGAGTCTTCACAAGCCTCAGATACAACCCTTCACAGGAGACGGAGATACTGGAGGCCTCCAGCCCCAAACTGACTATGCACAGTCTCAGGTGAGCGAAGACTTTAGGCAATGCCCAGAAGTGGCACAGCAGGAGGTGCGCAGGGCTTGCCCTGTCCCACGCCACAGCTAGCGACTGTGATCTGTGCATTCAGAGGTGGCAGGAAGATGTGTAAAGCACCCCTCACTCAGAAACAGCCCTTACTTTAGGCTGACTTTGCAGTGCTGCACCAGGCTACACATGAGGATTCCATTGTCAGCCTGGGCACAGAGAAATCAGAAGCTTCACTCACCCAGGCTTCCGTGTTGCTTCACCGCTGTGACTGTCCCAGAAGCCTCCAAGGCTCAAGCCAATCTTAGGTCTTCAGAGATTCTAATGAGTTCAAGTAAGCTTTGAAATCTGAGGCAGTCCCTGGCACGCTTTACAAAATGTGGCAAGGCAGCCTCAACGTCCCTGGTAACGTGGGTCCTCAAGTCGAGTGGAGTCTTGGCTTTATTTTCTGATGGTGCCATACTCCTTTTTCTACTGAATCTGGACTCCCTCACTTTGTTTCTTAGCAACCAGACTCCAAGCTGAGCCCACAGGAGGCACCGCTGGGGTTAGGAGAGGGCAGAGGAGGCAGCCACTGCATGGCCAGTGATCCATGGACAGGGAGAGAGCTCTTTTGCAAAAAGAAAGGGACCCAGAGATGGAAGGAGAGAAGGGGAAGGAGACATAAAAAGAATTCAGGCATGTTATGTGCATGCACCAACACCCCATAAGGAAGGTAATCATTTTGTACTGCAAACGTGTGCTGATAAACATAAATTGTTTTAAATGCCCAAAAAAAAAAAAAGCCTGAAGCTCAGCATTCCCAGTGGTTGTCTCTCCTCTCTATCAAACTACTAGGTTACTATATATATTCCTTTCCTCTCCTCATTTCTCCTTTCTGAACAACTCCCCTCTGATTCTCCCAAACCTGCATTCATTCCTTAGGTGCAGAAAGTCAGCAAGCTCTCTTTGTCTCAGAGCTGTCCAGAAGGCTTCTTCCTGGTCACCGTGCACACATCCTAAGAAGCCATCAATCCAGCAGTGGGACCCTGACATTTCAAAGTCTTGGACCTGAACCAAACTTCCATATTCTGCTGCTTTCACAGCACGAGGCCGGTGCCACAGCTGTTTCTCAAGATAGCCTGCTGCTGGATGACAGCACAATCAATATGCAGACCTGCAGCTCCTGCTGCAGTGCCCCGCATGTGGTGGGTACTCGATAAATATTGAGAGCTCATCGATTCTGGCCTCAATGATCCTGAGAGCTCATGCACAATGCAACAGTTTGAAAGGGGGAAAATGCATTAGATTGTCTGCTAGTAAGAATTCTAACTCGGGTAAACTTGTAAAATGAAATGAAGATAGTTTCAGGTTTTGATTTTTAATCTTTAATCCACTGATCTGATATGGGTCAAGTTCAGTCCCTTGAAGTTCTTATACTGACATCAAAGTCCCCGAGGAGGAGACTGGGTGTGGAAGCAGAGTCGTTAAAGAGTAGTTAACTAGTTAAAATCAGGGGACTCGTTTTAATAAATTAGTGCAGCCCAGCCTGATACGACTGGTGTCCTTTTAAGAAGAATATTGGAGCTTGGCCAGCCACAGAGGGAGGGCCAGGTGAGGACAAGGAGCTAGGGGCCATCCATGGGGAGGGAAGAACCCAAACCTTTACCATCTGCCTCTCTGCAGCCTCTGGAACAGTGAGGCATAAGCTTTGATGTTTAAGCCGCTCCATCTATGACATCTGTTGCAGCAGCCTGGCCAAGCTAACACATACGTCCACAAGCTTCTAGGAAACAGAGTTCACAGAAGGACTTACAGAACTCTCTTGAACCTAATGACAATTTCTAGAGTCTCTTTCCCTAGGATCTTCTGAGAGGGATAAGCAAATATTTGCATGCAGTCTCCTCTGAGCTAGCACTGGGAAACGCATGAGTGGTTCATTCAGACTTGGGTGACTGGTGTGCATGTGCACTCCTTGTGTTTGCAGTCTAATAGTAGGTAATACCTTGTGACAGAAAATGGCCCCACCACATCAGTTTGATAGTTGCCCAAGTAATAGTTCCAGTTACAGCTCCTGTTACTTTTGTCTCCTAGAAACTGCTGGTCACCAGGATGTACAGTTGGTCACTATGACACACATTGTATAAACCAATCCCCAATTGACAAGCCGTGCTGCCTCTGTACTTCCTGCTTGCCTATCCCATATAAGCCCTAGACCACCAGAGATCAGAGCCTGATATTCTGGGAATGAGCCCAGTTGGTGCCTCATGATGCAGATAAACCTGCCTGCCAAGCCTGGGTGCTGTTTCAGTGTTTCTGCTTGCCATTGCACTACAGCTGTGCTCAGTACCCACGGATACCAATAAAATATGAATGCTACATTTTACTGTTTTGAGAATAGTGACAAGATAAAAGTCTGTATGTGTTCGGTACAGGTAAATTTTTAAAAATATTTTTGAGCCTTGGTTGGATGTGAGGATGCAGAATAAACAGACAAGAACACACAGACACACTGCACAGCTGTGTCTCTGAAGTAACTTAACTATGCAGCATTGCAGGATGTCACAAGACAGTGAGAGGTCAACCATGGCAATGAAACCTGAATGCACTTAGACTCCAAATTACAGTGAAATAATTTGAGGGGAGGCTTCCAGGACGATGGCTGAATTAAACAACAAATCAACCTCTCTGAGATGCAGAGTAGAGACAATGAAATGTAACTACTCCGGGGTGAGTGGGGAAGGAGGGAAATGGATCCCCGGACCCAGGAAGGATCTGAAGGGAACACCGGAGCGCACAGACATAAATGAGCTTATTTCTTAATAAGAAAGCTTGTTATATTTAGGTGTTTCTCCAGGGTAACACTCTGGGAAACACTGATGAAAACGATCAGGATTCAGAATGAAACAAGTTCAGATAAAATGCATTTTAAATGAAGACAGTACATGATCTGTGCCAGGAAAATAGTTGCAGCAGAATGAAGCTGGGGGTAGGAGGACCCTTCCAGGCTGAAAGCACCGAGCAGGGCAGATAATGAGCGAGCTGCCTGGGGGGGAATCCGTGCACTGTCACCGCCAGCGCTCGGATTGCGGGGCGGTCAGAGGACAAACTGCTGGAATTCACCGAAGAGCAGCTCTCCTGTCCTGTGACGCTCCGGTCCCAGGTCGCTGGGCTCCGCTCCTCGCTTGTGTAGCTGACATGCGCAGGTGAAAGGACGGCGTGATCCCTGAAGTCGGGGCCGCGGGAGGATGAGACAGCGCAGGAGCAGCGAGTGGACTTACGGCCTGGCTGGCAGAGACGGTAAAGGGAACCCGTGCCCTCACCCCACCCCGTGGGCCTCCGCCCTGCATCTGCTGGGCAGGGGTCTCCACCCCCGCGGAGCTCCGGTTCTGCAGGGTTCTGGCGCCCGCGGCTTCGTGTTCCTCTCCATCTATGCGGAGCACCTAGTTGCCGATTTTTAGTTTTAAGCTTCATTGGAAAGGAGGCCTCATTCCAGTGTATTTTAACATGTGTGCACATTAAACCACTAACAAGTGGAAGCTATCCCCTTAACGAATGAACATTTTTGCCATAAAAATCTAAGTTAGTCTAGTATTGGGGATTTTTTTTTTTCGGTCTTTTTTGAGACAGGGTCTCCCTATGCAGTTCGGGCTGGCCTTGAGCTCACTTTATAACCCAGGCTGGTCTGGAACTTGCAGATCTTCCTGCCTCAGCCTCCTGAGTCCTGGCATTACAGGTATGCACCACTACAGCTAGCTATAGTATTTTGGATATTTTTAGACCGAAAATTTCAATCATCAGACAAATTCCCATATGAAAACATGGTTATTTTTGTTTAAAATCGATTTAGAAATGAAAATATCACCTATTAATGCCAACTAAACACTGAGGAAATTGATTCTCCTTTACTATTTTCTGGAAAAAGAAATATATCTGCCAGGAGGCTAATTGCCCTGTTGAAGTGAGTTAACATTTATTGGCCCAGAGAAGCACTAAACAATTTGCTTCCCTTTCACGTTCCTCCTCCACAGTAACCCCTGCAGTGTACGTCTTAGAAATCTACTGTATACACAGAGCAGTTAAGCAATTTGCCTACCATTGCTGAACAAATTCAGTGGCAAACCTGAAATTCTCCCCCAGAATATCTATCTCCATAGTACATACCGCCACGATAATTCTCATTAACTCTCCTTGCTCTTGAGATGTTAGGCTAGGCTTTCAGAAAAATAAGAACCCGTACAGTTTTTACAGACTTTTAAGGAGACCCTCTGAGGGTAGGACATTGTTATAAATAAGCAATGTCACCTGAAGATGCATGCGGAATGGAAGAAGGCAGTTGAGTTTCCAATGTGAGACTGCACAGTCTTAGGGCCACCTTCACTGAATCCCCTCCAGCAACTTCTCTGTTATTTGTTGGTGGGTGGTGGAGGGTCCACTTTGAGAAGAGCTCCCTTGACTACTCCAGCGGTGCCAGGAAAGCATTCTGTGCCCTGCGCCCACTCACCCCCATCCTGCTCAGGAACATCACTTGGGAACAAGAAGTCCCATCAGGCAGGACCGCGGCATCTCCTCCTAACCCCAAACACCTCTTGATCTTACTTCACTAGCCCAGTGAAGCCTTTCCTTACATTTCTTAGCTGGAATTCTGCATTCTACCCTATTCCCAAAGGTCTTGAGAAACAATCTAAAAATCTTCACCATTATTCTTGCATGTTACAGCTCTAACAAGCTGGACTTAACTTTGTTCCTTCTGATTATCTCTGAAGGTTGTGTTTGCTTGTTTTTCTTGTTATCTTGAATTTATATTGATATTCTGTCTCTCACTGCATCCTGAAGCAGTCTCACAATGCATTGTACTGCCCAAGATTCTGTTAAACAAATGTGCTTTCTACATAAATCTTGTATAATTCACCTAAACAAGCGTGCTAAAAAAGCTACTGCTGCACAAATTCTAATAAAAGTTTTGCAAAATACTCAAGAGTGTCCCCTGGAGAAACCCAAAAACATCATTCAGTGAAAATAGCTAAAGTCCTTCCAAGTAAAAATCTGAAGCTTTCATTCACCCTAGATGGTAATATACCAGTCATATCTTACTAGATTTGCTGAAAGACATGTGCTAGATTTTCTAAAATCAAGTTGTGGGGCTTTTGTGTTGAAAGGTATAGATTAAGGAAAGAAAATTAGCCTTGGAGGTAAAACGAGGCAGGAATATGGCAGGGAGAGGCAAAAAGAGAAACAATGAAGTGGTCATACAAAATTTTGCACATGGGGATATGAACGCAATTACAAAATGCCAGGCATTTAAATCATCCTGGCTTCAGGGTTGTAGGTTGTACCCCGAACTGTTTGGTCACATTCAGCCACTACCATGTCTTATGCAAGCAATGCTAATACTCACCCCCATAAATAATAGGGTACCCCAGGCACATATATACTAGCAACTGTCAAGAAGAAAAAGTAAACATATTCATCCAGGCCACACACAGGGGCCAAGGAGCAGGAACTGCATTACTGAGGCTTGTTGAGCACAAAGACAAATTCCTGAACACCTTGGAACATTCCAGTCATGTATTTTATCTAATTGTGCAAATAAAACAGTTTCGGCTTCAATACTTTATCTCCTTCTCACCCCATATCTAATTTACCACTAAATCCTGTGTCTCTACTTTCAAATTACATGCTGCTTCTCTTCTCACCAGCACCAGGCTCACCCCGTCCTCATTCCAACCTCCTCTCATGGAGGTGATTGCAATGACCTCCAACTGATGTGATCTCTCTGCTCCCACTCTTAAACCCTGGAGCACTTGCCCAGCACCACAGCCACAAAATCCTTTCCCAACATAATAAAAAGGGTGCCATTCCTCATTCAGAACATGCAAGGACTCCCATCTCACTCATAACAAAAGCTAAAAGATTTGCAATGGCCTGCAGTGTCCTGCATAGTTTGCCTACTCTTTGTCCCACCACTCACTTTCCTGATCTCTCTCTCTCTCTCTCTCTCTCTCTCTCTCTCTCTCTCTCTACCTGTCTCCCTCTCCCTCTCCCTCTCCCTCTCCCTTTAATTCGAAGTTCAAATATCTCCTAACTAGACCAAACTTCCCACAGGCAGCTGATTCCCAAGATAAAGTGAAAGGAAAGGCCTGACAGACACAGCCTGGTTTTTACCTACACTCACCAATCAGTTAAGTCCCTATCTTCCTACGAAATGGTGGAATGAGCAAATAAGAGTGAGTCAAGTGTATTACTCTATCAGATGTCCCATGTAAAAGAATTAGGATTCTAACCTCATGTTGCCTTTTTTCCTCCACTGGAAAATAACTTCTATGAGATTCCACCAGCTACACAGTATTTCCCTGACATTAAGCTTGGTCTTTCCTAAGTGGTTTCATGAATTTTTTTTCCCATGATCTAGGAGCAGTTCTGACTGACCTTGGAGGTGGTGTCAATGAAATTAAGGTCGTTCTTCTCCAGAGCCTATGCTAGGTCCATACCAGCGAGGAACTGCAGTCTGAGAAGTCACTTTCTGGTTCCTACCACACAGACTTACAGCACTACAGTCATTGGTTACCTCACCATGGTGGACAAAAGTCATCCAGAGGGTTGATGTTTGTCTCAGATAGGCTGTAACTCATGGAGCCATTGTTCTTGACCACTCTGCTCTCCTTACTTGGGTAGCCTTGTAGCTCTTCTTGTTAATCTCAGTACCATGATGACAGCCTTTTTACTCAGCTAACTGTTCAGCTAAGATGAGCCCATCAAATCAGCTACAAGTCGAGATGGGAAAAGGAGGTGAGAGAAATTCTCTTTTGCTGTTGCTCTCACACTCTTCTGCCATTGAACTGCAGTACTTATACCAGTAGCTCTCCAAGGCTTTCCAGATCAGGGTCTGATTCATCAACCTTGCTGGTTCTGACACATCTTCTTAGTTTGCAGATTGTCAGTGCAGAATTTTTCTTCCTCTTTGATTGTGTGTGCATGTGTGTGTGTGTGTATGTGATGTACATATATAATTATACCATTGCTTCTGTTTCTCTGGGGAGAAATTGACTGGTGAATATATATATATATATATATATATATATATATATATTCATTTAATCCTATAAAATGTTATTAGCTGGTGAGGAAAACGAAGCCCAAAGAATACAAAAGAAGAGCATTGTGTACAAAATGAAACCAGGACCATCAACTAATAATTCACATTAATTTGAGGTTTGATGGTAGAAATAATCCTTTATGCTTTGAAGATAGATGACAGACAGGAAATATCTGGTTAGTAGTATGAGGATTTTTTCCTCACAATGGGGAAAAAATATATAAGAATTGAGTCTTATTATAGGCACCAAGAAACTGTTGGTATACAAAGTGATGGTAATGCTAGAAGGAAACCAGTATCTTTTCCAGACATGAAGAAAGTGTACTAATCAGCTTTTCTATTGCTGAAACACAATTTCTGACACCCACCGCTTGAAGAGGAGAGGTTTAATCTGGCTCACAGTTTCAGGTGATTCAATCCATGATCAGCTGGCTCCAAAGCAGGAGCATCATGAAAGGAAGACATGGGAAAGCAAAACTGCTCAGTCCATGGTGTCTGGGAAGCAAAGCCCAGGAACAGTGTTGACGAGGAAGAGACCAGGGAGCAGATGGAGGCCCCAAGGTCACTCCCCCATGACATCCAGTCACACCCAGAAGTGTGTCCCATCTATCTGCTAGGTGGATCCCATGCTAATCACATTGGTACAATCAGGCTTAACCTCTGCAAGGAGCAACCAACTCCCACATGCAGCCAGATGTAACTTCTTTATTTTTGTATTTCCTTTCCCTTAAATGTATTTATTCCTGAGATCTGTATCTATTGAAAAACATTTCAAGAAAAACAGATGCATACCTACTTACATATATGTGAGATAAAAACAAATTTTTAAAAAAATTTTATTACACTACAACAGGAACAAAAGAGAAAGAATAATATCTCTCAGTTTACTTGAGAGTAAATTTCTAAAAGAAATTCACTGCCAATTTCTAAAGAGAAATAAAAAAGAGACCTCTGCTTGGCAGCCCAGTTACTTTAACTTGTCCTATAATTCTGTGTATTTTTAGCTCAAGTGGATACTTTGTATCTTCCATTCTGTGAAGAAATTAATTAGGGACATTTTGGTATGTATAACATCCAGGCTTTCTCACTAGTCAGTAAACTTGGTAGTTCTTAACAAATTAATTCCCTCTCTGTACCCTTCTCAGGCTTCAGCCTCATCTCTAAACCCAATCTTTGGAGTCCTTTGCTCATTTATTTGTTCCTTCTTTCAAGCAACTTCTGCTAAGGACATTACGGACATTATAGATGATGAACACGATGGTAGGTAATTAAGAAAGGTTAGAGATTTCCCCAGGTCTTCTAATTCCTCATCAGGCTTGGGCTGAGCTCTTTGTCATCTCCAGAGGGCCTTTGTGTCTGTGTTTAGGAATGTCACTGTTCGGTTGAAATTATACTTCTACATTATCCAAAGTTCCCTCAAACTCTGCCCACAGGAAATGTTTTCTTTTCCATTTTTATTAGTACACATATGCAGTAATAATGTTTATACTCCTCGTGTGGAGCTGGCTCATGCAGAGAACACATCTCAGTTCCTTTCTCTCCCCTTCCTCTCCTCTTCCTCTCCCTCCCTCCATCTCTTGATCCCCATCCCACTTTAGAAAGATCTATCTTCTACTTCCTATCATCTGTTTTTATTTTGTTCTTTGTTTCTCACATAGAAAAACCATATGATATTTAAGCTTGTATGTCTGATTTAATTTACCTAACATTATGGTTTCCTGGTTGATCCATTTTCCTACAAATGACCCAAGTTTATCTTCATGGCAGAGTACTGTCCCATTGTGTGTAAATATCACATTTTCTTCATGATATAGACTGTGGTATTCTTACGGAGACGAGCTCTGTGAACTTCCTCAGCGTGCAAAGAAGGCTGAATTTCTTGTTTTACAACTCAGTTTAGACCAACCCCCTTAGTTCCCATCCATCTTCACTGCTTCCCTGGGCTGTGCACATTGAAGTACCTGGCCCCTTCTATCCCAAAAGCAGCCATCCTCCCAGGGGCCCCTGCTTTGGGTGTGCTGTGCAGAAATAGCTCAAATGTCTCTCCCCAGGATACCTAGAACCACTCTTCCCACTTCATTCCCAAGATCTCATTCTTAAGAATCAAGTTGTCTCTCCTTCTCAGACTTGGAACTTTCAAAATCAAGAATGATCGCACAGCCTTTCTCGACAATATCCTGGTGCCCTTCGCTGAAGAACTGTCCCCTGTGGTTCCAGAGAATGTGCTCTTGTGGCACATGGTCCCCAAAGCCCACAAAGCCTCATTTTAAGAAGATGTAATATATGAGAAGCCAGCATTCATCTAGGTCTGTTAAATAGAAAGAATGCAGAAAAACAAATGATTAAAACCAAAAGTTATCTATTATCTTGCACAGCAAGAATGGAAACATTGGCAGCTCTGGCATTGGTAATTTCAGCGGGTTCAATTAAGTCATCAAGAACTTGGGTCATTTTCATCTGAAATTCTGTCAATTTTGGAATGTTGAATTTATTCCCAGTGTTAGAAATAATTTTATGTCAACTTGACTGGATCAGGACAAGCCACAGTGAGATGATCAAGCATTATTTCTGGATGGGCCCAAGCAATTTCCCAGAAGATATGAGTATTTGAATGAGAGGACTGAGTAAAGGTGCCTGAGATGAATGGGTACCACCCATCCCACCAAGAGACTGAAGGAAAGGACACAGCGCTGCTCTCATCTCCTGCAAGGGATGCACAAGAAATCACCAGGGGCTTTCAGACGGTGCCACTGGCCATCCAGGGTCACCAGCTTACAGAAGAGTGAGCATGAAACTTCTTGGCCTCCACAATCACAAGAACCAGTAACTTATAATAAATTTCCCTCTGTATAGATGTAAGTATGTATATGTGATGTTATACATATGTTGTATTACCCTACATATAAAAAGTGTACACATTTCACGATTCAATTCTGTTTTTCTGTAGAACCCTGATTAATACAGACTTTGGTTCTGGAAAGATTCTAGCATGTAACATAATTTTAAATGTAAGCTTTTTGCATTTTGGGAAACTGGCTTTCTAATCCAATTAAATTTAGAGACCCTAATGACTTTTTCTAGTACCGAAAAGAGCATTGATAGAACACGGCATGAACTGACTATAGAGATATACAAAACACCTGCCTTGGATACTCTTTTGTCTTCATTTTTGTCATAGTTGGGATCAAATCCAGAGCCTGGTGTTTGCAGGCAAATGCTCCACCAATGCTCCACTCCAGCCCCTGCACTGTGGGCTCCTAATGCAGCTTGTGAGAAGCAAAGAGCGGGTGGTTGTATAGACCACCTTTAGGGTGATGTCAACCTTGGCTGTCAATGGGATGGAGAGACACCTGCAAAGTCATGAGAGCACACATCTGCTGTGGCTGTAAGGGGTTTCCAGAGACCACTGGATGTGAGGCAGCAAGCTGAGGGAAAGGCCCAGCTGAAAGTAGACAGCACAGGCCTACAGGCCACAGTCAGCCTGGAATGAAAACTCCCTGGCACACACGGCCTCAAATCTTGAGCAGAGGTGAACTTTTGTTGCCATTATCTCCAGAAGGCATCAGAGTCCAATTCTTCATCCTTTAAAGGTGAATTCACACCAGCAATTCTAGAGCCTTCCAGGCAGTTGGCCTGAGGTTGGGGCTGCATCCTCGGTTCCTCTTTCTGAGGCTTCCAGCTTCTTGGGCTGAATAACTACTAATTTTCCAGCTCTCCATCCTGAAGAAAGCCATTGGGGAACAATCCCATCACTAATTGTGTAAGCTGATCTAATAAATCCCCCTTCATAAGTACATATATATTCTGTTGGTTCTGTTTTCTGAGAGAACCTTAATACAGAAACAAGTAAGGCGAGCTGGTCACTCCTACTGCTGCTGAACAAAGCACTGAAAGAAAAGGAATTCAAATCTCATCTTAAGTGCTCTGTAAATCACCTGAAATCTTCCTGTGCTCCTTTAGGTCCTGAAGCTATGGGGTTGAGCTAGCTGAAAACAGTGCAGGTCTGATCCTATAGGTGTTTGGGTGACAGCTCCAGGGAGACCCCACCTGGCACAGTGAGCACTGCTAGAACAAACATGTTGCTTGGGAAGAATGGGTCCCATAACGTGGGATGGAGACATGTGTGGGGACCCTGTCACAGGTGAGGACCAGAAGTCCCTAAATTCTGGTCAACCATCTTTGCCAATAGAAGAAAACTCTTTTTTTCTCAGTGATAACAGCCTCCACTATAAAGAAGCCAAAAAACTCCCACTGCCTGGGGAACTTGTAGCCATTGTAATGTCAAAAAGCAGAAATTTGAGGTGGTGCTGCTGTAACAAACAATCCCACTCCACTGCCAGTTGTATAAAAGCATACCGTATACAATAGCGTACAGCTCACAATACCTGACCATGATAACGAATGACGTGTTACTGGTCTGTGTAGTTACTATCCTAAGTATTTAACTGTCATTTTAGAACACACTCCTTCTACTGCATTTGTAATAGAAGCAGTTGATTGCCAGGCTGTGCTGTGTTACAGCAGCAGAGTCTCCTGCATCTCGTGTCTACCGCATCCCTCCATGGCATCAGGGACCTACATTCAGCAAGGTAGCCCTTGCTGAATGGAAGAACGTTGGCCCAGCATGAGTGAGGCTCTGAGTTTGAGCCTATAATCTACAATCGGAGCTCTGGAGTCAGTCCCTGGTGGGGGTGGGGAGACACAAGACAGAGGGACAGAGAGACATGGAGGCAGAGAGGTCTCATTAAGGGACATGTTGTATTTAGGTCTGTGCAAGCCAACTCTTGAGGTTGACATGATAACAAAATCCCCCAGTGACACCTTTTCAGAGCATACTCCTGCTGTGACACGTGACAGTACTGTCAGTTGGTGTTGCATCCCAGTGTTTGAGTTTTGGAATATCAAAAAGAAAAGGAAACAACACTTCCACACTTTATCCCCTCCACTGGAGAAGATGTGTGGTCTGAACATGGGTGTCCCAATTCACAAATCTGCTACCCAATGAGGCAGTGCTAAGGAGTGAATGAGCTTGTGGGAAGTGATGAATTTGTGAATGGACTCAACATCCTGGTGAGAGGGACCCAGTGAGCCCCCTCACTTCCAGGGGCACCCCCTGCTAAGTGCAGAAACCCCAACAAGTGCTGAGTCTGAGGCAGAGAGCAGTCCTCAGCAGGCACTAAATCAGGAGAAGGCACTGAGTCACTGTCCCCAAGCTGGTGGCACAGGCATCAGAGCACATAGACAGCCAATAACAGCTCTTGACAGCAAGTGAAGATGTTGAACTTACTGCTAATGGGTAGTCTATGGGTGACATTTAGGTTGGGGTAAATAGACAGCAATAAACACTGGAGGAGAGTGTGGGTATTATGAAAGTTTGTGCTTATTCTACTAAAAATGTCAAAAAAAATTCTGCTTACTGTTGAATTTTGTTACTTATCTAGAGTTTTATAACTTAAGTAAATAGCAAAATCTTTAATTGTATTTAAACTACTGGTGAATAAAAATAGCAGTCACAAACACATGATGAATCTACTTAATTCAAGAAAAACTACCACTGTAATTACTGCAAAGATAAAATGCAAACTCCTGTACTATAGACATAGAAATCTATATCTCAGTATCCACTTTATATTTAAATGGTGGAAAACTTGTTCTCCAGTTTGCTTTGCTTACATTTACCATCACAATTCAACCCTACAGGGTTGAGCATTCATTACGAGTTAGGCAGGCATAGTGCCAGATCCTGAAGTGCAGAGCTGGCCTGACAAGTCCCCTAAATTCCTCAGCACCAGGTTCCCTCTCATAATTTTCCACTACCCTCATCCTCCCATCTCATTCCACTGAAGCTGTGTTTAATCCGATAAAAATGAACCTAATAGAATTTATGGAGACGCTTATCTTATTTTAGGTTCGATCTGGTTATTTTCCAATTTTAACAAAACAAGCAAGGTAATTCATAAAACATAAAATACAAGCCAGACAACTGCATAACTTTAAGCCATTTTGCACTTCACATGAATTGCTATATTTTTCAAGATTTCTTCTTGTGAATTCTCCTCTCTCCCTCTCTCTCTCTCTCTCTCTCTCTCTCTCTCTCTCTCTCCACTTGATCTTAGCCAAAAGTCCAAGAAACGATCTCTCTCTCTCTTTCTTTCTCTCTCTCCACACTTAATCTGTTATAGCTTACTGGATGCCAATCATTCTGTGCTACTTAGCTACATGAATGACCACAATCTCAACATTTTCATTGCTTGGGTAAATTATTTTAAACTTAAAATCATCATACACAAAACAATACTAAGGATGAGTTGCGACGATCCACTAATATCAAAGTCAAGTAACTGGTACTTGTTCACAGAGACAGCACAGTCAGGTCTCATGCCTGGCTCTCCTCCTCGCCCCTGCTCCTCGCCCCTCTGCAGGGACTCTCTCTACACCCCCGGGGGCCCCAATTACCTCTCAGCACTCTTTTCACAACCCCAGCTGCCTAGAGTCTTTCCTGAGACGAAAGGTACACATTCCACAGTGAATACTGCATTATCAATTGCTTTAGAGACACTCTCTGCCTTACAACCAAGGATTACAAATAGCCATGGAAGAACCAATGAAGTTAACAGTTTTTCATCACATCATCTTGAGGGGCTCATATTTTCCAATCATTTTGCAAACTTCTTTTAGTATCAGTTTCTTTCCTGCATGTAATCCAAAATAGTTGTCATTGCAGTTAGATATTTTTCACACTTTTTGTCTTCATTCTCTCCAATTCAGTAATCTTACTCCATAAAAGGAGTTTTCTAACATATTTGGATGAAAATGACAGATAGGTTATCCACACATCAGCAATAGCAGGATTGATAAAATACTAGAGAATCCAAGTGTTCTTTCCAAGTAAGCATTCCAAAATTCTCCAAAATAAAAAGGTTTCATGGGATATCTGCTTGTTGAATGCATATATTTAATGTGTTTTGTCAACAATCATGTCTATGTATCTAAAATGACCTCGTGTGTGCTCTTCAGTAAAAATTCATAGTAACTTCTATGAAAGTGTGTAGATTTCTCAACAACAACAAAACTAAAAATAGACATTCTGTTTGACCCAGCCATACCATCCTAGGTATATCCCCAAGAGTCAAGGACATCATACTACAGTGACAGTGCATACTCCCTTTCATAGCAGCACAAACTAAAACTAGCTAAGCTCTGGAAACAGCCGAGATGTCCATTAACGGGCAAAGTAAAAAGAAAATGTGATGTATACACACAGTGGAATACTGCTTATCCCAGAAAGAAAGGAAATCAGGCCAATGGTAGGAAAATAACTGGCACTTGAGAACACAGTGTTAGGTGAACTGAGCTAGACACAGAAAGTTAATGGTGTGATTTCTTTATGTGAGGCACCTAAACCATAAATATATAAACACACACATAGGAGAGATGATAGTAAGCAAAAAGGCGGACCTGTGAGAGATGGGTAAGGAGGCCAGGGAAGGGAGAAAAGAGGAGGGCGGAGGGAAAACAGGAGCTAACAGCACTGAAAATGATCAAAACATACTGTGTCAATATGCCAATCTGCCAAACTAATGTAACTATGATGAATCGCAAACATAGACTAATAAAAAGTATCAATTCAAATTGATGAGGCAGAAACAAAACAGTAGAAATAATATATAAATAAAATACTGGACAAAATTTTAAGTACTAAATAACAATAAGAAAGAAAGAGCAAACAAGACGACAAGTGCTAAGTAGCTATATGAGCTCAGGAATTAACTAAAAATAGAAAATGAGAAGACAGTGTTAAAAAGACTACTTTGCACAGCTCTGAAGCAGTTTTAAAACTTGGGAAAAATGAAAAGTTTTCTGGTAAATTACAGCTTTACACAACAGGCAAAAGAAAGAAAAAAGGGAAAACTACACACACTAATTTCTATCAAAGAAATAGAAAAAAGATAAAAGGACTACTATATAAGGAACACAAATTCAAATATCTTTAAGGAGATTTCATTCTCTTTTTTCCTTTCCCTCCCTTTCTTTCCCCTCCTGCTCCCTTGTCCCCCTTCCCATTTGAACATTTTCTCTCTGTTTTCCAATGTCTATTATGTATTTTGTTTTGCATTGACACTTTTAGTTTCTCACACCAGAGAAATCATACTATATTTGAACATGTGTGACCGATTTACTTCACTTAAGAGTATGATCTCAAGGTGCATCCATTCACCTAAAAATGTCTCAAGTTTATCTTCCTTTAATGCTGAGTAATATCCCATTTTATAAAAAATCTTTTTTATCCATTCATCAGATGATGGGCTTTTGAGCTGTTTCTAAAATTTAGCTATTACAAATTATGCTGCTATAAACATGGGTGTGCGTGTATCACTGTGATATGATGCTCTTAATTCTTTCAGGAAGTTACCAAGAACAGGAATAGCTGAGTCAGATGGAATCCCTCGTCCTAGTTTTCTTAGGAACCTTCACACTGACTTCCACAGTGGTTGCACCAGTGTACTCTCCCACTAACAGTGTAGAAGGGTTTCTTTATCCTCAGAGTTCCTCCAGTATCTATTATTGATGGATTTCTCTCTGGAGTAAGATGGAACCTCAGTGTTGTTTTAATTTGTATCTCTCAAATGACCAGTAATGTTGAATCTTTTTTCATACATTTATTTTCCATTTCTATTTTTTCATCTAAGAAATGTTTGTTTATTTCAGATGCCCATTTTTAATTGATTCTTTAAATTTAGGGGGTCGGATTTTTTTTTTTTTAGAACTATATCCCTGGATCTGAGTCCCTTGTCAGAGGAACAACTGGAAAAAAATTTTCCCCATAAATACATGTTGTCTTTGCACACTGTTGGTGGTTTCTTTTGCTGTGCAAAAGTTCTCTGATAAGATGATCCCAGTTGCTGATTCTTTGTGATGATTCCTGTACAATCGGAATTTTGTTCGTAAAGTTTGCGCCTACACCTATGTCTGAAAGAGTTCTACCTATTCTGTCTTTCAACAGATTTAGTGTTTCTGTTTTAATATTTAGATCTTCATTAGCTCTGATTTAGTGCATGGTGAGACATATGGCTATAGTTTTAGTCTTTGGCATGTGGAAAGCCAGTTTTGACAACATCATTTATTATAAAGGCTATCTTTCTTCCAGTGAAGATGTTTGGCCTCTTTGTCAAAGATAAGGTGGATGAGTGTGTTTGGAGTTGTTTCTGCATCTTCTAATCCATTCCATTGATGCATGAATCCATTTTGTTGTTGTTGTTGTTGTTGTTGTTGTTGTTGTTGTTGCTTTGGGGGGTTGCCAGTACCCTGTGTAACTCTGTATATGACAGTAACTCTGTAGTTCAGTTTCAGGTCAGGGGTTGTGATGGGCCCAACCTTTCCTTGTTCTCCAGAATTGCTTTTGCTATTCTAGGGCTCTTCTGCTTCCAAATGAATTTTGAGATTATTTTCTCTAATTCTGTGATGTATGTTATTAATATTTGGAACAGGATTGCATTAAACTTATATCACAGTTTTAGAAGTGTGACCATCTTCATTATATTAGTTCTTCCTACCCAAGAAAAAGGGAAATCTTTCCAATTTCTCCCTCCTCTTTGGTCTCCTTTTTCAGAGTACTATAGTTTTCAATCTAATGGTCTTCTGTTTCCTTTATTAGGTTGATTCCTATGTATTTCACTTTCTGGGTGCTATTGTGAATAGTGTGGCTTCTCTAATTCTCTCTCTGTGAATTTCTTATTTGTGTATAGGATTGTTATTGACTTTTGAGTGCTGATTTTGAATCTAGTTACACTACTGAATCTGGTTATTAGATCTACGACTCTTTTGGTAGAGTTTTTGGGGTCTTCTATGTAGAGTATAATGTCATCCACAAATAACAATAATTTAATTTCTTCCTTTCCTATCCTTATTCCTTTTATTTCTCTCTTTTCTAATTGCTCTTGCTAATGTTTCCAGAACTATATTGAATAAGAGTTATGATAGTGGACATCCTTGTCTTGTTCCTGATTTTAGAGTGAAAGCTTTCATACTTTGACCATTTAGTATTATGTTGGCTGTTGGTTTGTCATAAACTGCTTTTATTAGATTGAGGTAAAGACCATTTCTTCCAAATTTCTGTAAAATTTTTTATCATGAATGGGTGTTGGGCTTTATCAAATGCTTTTTCTGAATCTGTTGAGATGATCATGTGGTTTTGTCCCTGACTCTGTTAGCATGGAGTATGATAGTTATTGATTTGCATATGTTGAACCATCCCTGCATCTCTGAGCTGAATACTACTTGGTCACGCTGTATAATCTTCTTGATGACTTAGTTAGGTAGACTGCCTGGTAGCTCTCTTTTCTGGTTAGGTCCTTCTCTGGTTTTGGTATCAGGTTAATATTTGCTTCCAAGAATGAGGTTGGGAGTATCGCTTCCTTTTCAATTTTATTGAAGAGTAATGGCATTAGATCTTCTCCAAATTTCTTGTAGAATTCAGCAGTGAATTTGCTAGGACATGGACTTTTCTTTGTTAGTAGGTTTTTAATTACATCTTTAATTTTATTGATTGATATTGGGTTATTTAGCATTTCTATATCTTCTTGATTCACCTTTGGTAATTCACTTGTATCTAGGAACCTGTCCATTTCTTCTGTGTTTTCCATCATATTAGAATACAGTTTGCTGAATTATATATTAGTGATCTTCTGGATTTCTGCACGATTTGTTGTTTCACCCTATTCATTCCTAACTGTGTGGATTTGAGTCTTTTTTTGATAAGGTTGACTAAGGGCTTATCAGTTTTATTTAGTCATTGAAAGAACCAACTCTTCAATTCATTGATTCTTTGTATTGGTTTCTTAGTCTCAATCCTTTTTCTATACCTGATATTCTGTCCTCATATTGGTTCATTCTGCTGTACATACATTCAACAGAATTTTTAATCTCTGGATATCTGATTGAATCTGTTTCATGGATTCTGTTTCTTTCCTGTGTTGGGGGTTCGTAGTTTCCATTATTTTTCTAAGCTCCTCTATTTTTTTAATCTGCATCTTCTTTAGATTCACTAATCATGTCCTTCACTGTGGTCATCATCTCTGAAGTTATCTGAGAAATTATTTCTGATTTGATTTTTTTCTATAGCCTCATTCATTTGCTTTGTTGCTCCCACTGAATTGTCCCAACTCATTGCCCCTGGGTTTGCCTTTGATGAGATACAAGTCTGAAGTCACATCTTGCTTCTGTTTCTTCTCATATTCTTAATCTTTTGAGGGTCTTTCTTTCTTTCTTTCTTTCTTTCTTTAGTTTTTTGGTTTAATTCCTATATTGATGCCTGTAAATTGTTTATGAAAGTATCTTTGTTGGCTGGGTAAACAGGCAGCCAGCACACTGCTCTAGCAAGTGACTATGGCCCCCCCAAGCCGCGGCCACCCCAGGGCAAGAACCATATCAGAGTTTCTTGAGATCACACCATGTTGGAACTTGGGGCTCTGGGAAAACAGGCAGCCAGCATGCTGCTCTGGTGGGGGGCTGTGGCCCCCACAAGCCATGGCCGCCAAGGGAGAGAACCATATCAGCGTTTCCTGAGATCCACGCCATGTTGGAACTTGGGGTGCTGGGAAAACAAGCAGCCAGCTCACTGCTCTGGTGGGGGGCTGTGAGCCTAAAACTCAAACGTCCTTCTCATCCCACCCCTCACCTGCTGTTAGCAAGTGAGAGCCGGAGATCTGAGCATGTCTTGCAAGTTTGACTATAGGCAATATAGCAAATAAGGGGGATTTTCTTCTGCCATCTCTTTGAAGGCAAATATTTTTTTCTCTGTTTTGCTCTGTTCTGATCAATAGTATTGCTCTATTCAGTATTCTGTTTTTATAATTTCGGTATTTCCTTCAATATTGCTCTGCCTGATTGAAGGAACAACTACTGTGAAGAAAACCAGATGTACTATTGTGCCTATTGCTGTTGTCCCGGTGGCCTGCTGTGAGGTTCTGTGCCAATTTCACTGCACTGCCTCAGTTGGCTGTGTCCTGCCTTGTTCTGCTGTATTTTACTACCTTCAAAATAAAATAAATAAATAATAATAATAAATAAGAAAAAACTTTTTAAAAAAGTAAATAACAGCAACAGATCAGCAAAGTACTGAGCAACCTGAAACATGATATAACTAAACAGATAATGGACTTAAAAAGCAAAAGGAGGAAAAGCAGGTGCTCTAAAGGATATAACTGCATGTATGTTTAAGGGTGTAGGATTGATAACCGTGTTGCTAAGTTTTTGTTGGATCACAGAACACAACTGTCTGCAGCCTCACTGTTTGAATGTCCACTTTGTATGCTTTAATTTTGTAACTTGAACAACTATATCCAAGAAGACAATATGTAATGTATCAACTAGTGATTTCTTACTGTTTTTTTTTAATTCTGTATTGTTTCTACTCTTTTTTCTGTTTTGCTTCTTTCTGCCTCTCTTTAAGTAAAATTTAAAAAAAAAAGTATCTTTGTTGCTTGTATTTAGAATTCCTTGGAAATGACTACTCCTCAGCATTGTCTCCCAGGTGTAGCTGGCTTTTGGGTTTTGAGTTTGTTGAAAGATCCTACCTCTTCAATTTATTGGAGATGAGAAGATGCTATCTATTTGGTCTAGTCTCTTGTCTTTTGCACTTGCTGATGTACTGTTTATGACCCTCAGACAATCTCAGCCTTGGCATACCAGATAGAACAACTGATTAGAATAATTATATCACCTTGGCTAAAGCAGTACAATGAGTAATAGCAATAGCATCAAACACAGCCTAGAAAATGACAAATTGTGATAACTTATTTACCACCTTAAGCCATATGAATAGGATTTGTAATCATATATCCAAATCAAACCAAAAAATGGTGTACAGTAAAAAATACCCTCAATAAGATGATTTTAGCCTCAGGAGAAAATTTTAAAATTAAATTTCTAAATTTAATTGTTTAATTTTTAAATTTAATTAAAAGGGAAAAGTAGAGAAATAGAAGAAGAGAAAGAGATTAAAAGCAAGGCTAGAGGTTAAAGGAGGTTTATGCAAGCTTTGGGAACTGCTGAAGAAAACTGGCGGTGGAGACAGAGAAAAGATACAGAAAAACAAGAACAGAACAAGACAAACAAAAAAATGAAACAATGTTCTCACTTGTACAAAAACAACAACAAACAATAAAAATGCAAAAAATAGTAAAAGTTTTTAAAAATAAAAAAGATCAAAGAACTGAAGCAAAGCAGGGGAAAAGTCCACTTCAGGGCCAATCTCTGCTGCCACTGGTTAACAGAGCAGTGCGGCCAGAGCTCAGGCCTGTGCTGATGGATCCCAGCAAGCCGGCAGTGAATCACGGCTGCGGTGGGTAATCCCAGCACACCTGGACCTGTAGTCCACTGTAGCTCAGATGCTCCTGGTCTCTGGTTGTGAGGCTGGGACCCGAGTTTTTCAGCCCACAACACTCTTGGTGCATCTGAGGGGTGAGCACCACTGCTCTGTGGTCCAAGAAGCCCCCCAGGATCATAACTGCACCCCAGTAGTAAGTTAGAGGGACGAAGTTCAGCAAAAGGAAGACATTTTACTTGTTAAAAGGAAAAAGAAGGTAAAAGAAGATAATAGATAGCTGCCCTGATAAGGAAGATTCGGGGTAGGGGGATCCAGAAAGATAGAGGACTCCTGGGCCCTTAGTTCTCAGCTGCTTTTATGGGGATGGTGAGTGACTCTCCTCCACCTGGACATTGTCATAATTGGATTGACTTCCAGACACCTCTGCCTTACATTACTTATTCTGCTGGTCTATGAGGGCTTCTTTGTGTCTGTTTGTTCACTTGTTCCTGACATACATTTTAAGATCTTATCTTCGGTTGGAAGGGCTAGTTGCCATTGAGGGCCATTGTTCATGATTAACTTAGAGTTAGGAGGGGGCATGTGCATATCTATTGTACTCTATAATGACCCCAGAGTGACTAACACAGGGACTCTAGAATGAATACACATGTATATATGTGAATTTGTTAATGCACAGGTGTGAGCACTTGCTGCCTTAAAGTTAGCTCCCCACCCCTTGCTTTCCCTGTATTTTGTTAGAGGTGGGGGTGGCTCATTGTTTGTGTGCCTGGTTTTCTCTCTGTGTCCTGCCTGTCAGCTTTTTCTGGTCTCTTGGTGCAAGTAAGGCCATTTGATTTCTCTCTCTCTCTCTCTCTCTCTCTCTCTCTCTCTCTCTCTCTATGTCCTCTGTTCTTGACTTGCTTCCCTGGAGAATCTCTCTAGTAAAGTTTGTTTTTGTTCCTTCCAGTTGGGATCAGCTAGAAGATCTAAGGAAGCCCCTAATTTATTTTCTCACCAACAGACCCCTGTCCCTGTACCCCAAGTGACTTGAACTCAGCTCCCTGGTCTCCTGCTGGCTTGAACTCAGCTATGCCTCACCTTGACATGAAGGAGCTGCTACATGGAGCCAACTCACAACTGCTCTGAGTTCTGACTTGTGTTAGAATCTTTCCAAAATGACTACCAGCCAATTGCACTCTCACGAGGGACCTCTGAACCCAGAAACCTCACCAGCCACTGCAGTCCACAGCATCTACTGTTCCATCCACTGGTACCTTTCTCTGTAGTCACTCTGCCTCTGCAGGTATGACCTACCCCTCCCACACTGTAAGGAGATTTCTACTAGATATTTTTAGATCCTGAAATCCCAGGACTATTTAAACTGTTACTGAGCATATATAAAAAGAAACATCCGAATTCAATTTAAAGATTCAGGGAAAATATTAATACCAAATTTATGATGTTTACATAGAAAAAACTGCAAATTAATCTCACATATCACTACCAATGTAAGAATTCTTAATGTACTAACAAAGACCACCTAGCAGCATGTGTCAGGGAAAATACAAGAAGACCAAGTAGGTTTCTTTCGGGGATTGCAAATGTTACTCAGTATTTCAAAATCTATTAAGGGCTCAAAGGAGGGAAAAAAGCACAGTTATCTCCAGAGGTACATAAAAGGCATTTAACAAAACTTAGATGAAATTCAGGATTGTTTTAAAAAATATTTTACAAAACAAGACTCACTGGATGCTTCAAGAATATGACCTCGCTCTTGGGGATGGGGGGACATTGGGTGGACTTTCGCACATCAGTAATGAGTTCATTTGTTTGTTGTTATTTAACACTTTAGGGGATTTAGATGATTAGATATATATTCCAAATAGCACCAGCCAACACTGATGAAGAGAAAGGATTGGGTTCAGGACAGAGAATCTGTGTTCAGTTCAAAAGGAGACGTAGAAGCCTGTCCTGACTGCAGTCCAGGTGTGAGGTGATGCAGGAGGCTACTGAGAAACAAGAAAATACCCATTTATTTATTAAAGTGTCAGTAGGAAAGGACAGCATTAACTGAGACTAGCAGAAAACAGAATCCAGTGTAGATATCTGGACAGGAAAGTCACCAGGATGTGCTGAGAGTGCCCAGTGGCCCAGAATTTTAAGAGATGGATGTGTCAATAGGCAAAAAGTGCCCTGGCAGCAGGTTGGACAGGGTCCTGTGGTAGCATCCAGAGACGGACATCACCAGAGCCCTGGTGGCAGGAGTCAGAGGGAAATAGCCAAAAAGGACTGCAAGTATCCAGGGACAGTCACCTGGACTTCAGCCCTCTACAGTACCTGTCATAGATGCAAGACCTACAGGGAAGATTATTAGACTGCATAGCAGTGACACCGTGAGCTTGCATTGTCCACTGCATTCCCAGCCTTGCAGGGAACAGCCGACCTAGCATGGGGCAGGAAGGCAGCTCTGCAGATAACACCAGCTGCCCGGGTCCCCTGCCCCCAGGTGATACACAGACATTGTAGTGTTGTCCACCTACAATGTCCTCTTCACTTGGCAGGAGTTTTGAAAACACAAATTTGGTGTTTTGGGGTCCTGGTACGAATGCCCTCATTTTTCTGAGGGGTGATACAAATGTGGTTGCAATAACCAGGTAAAAAGGGTAAGAGCACCACCTAGCTAAGGTGGTGATACTATGGGAACCAGGAGTCACAGCCTTAAGATTTTATAAAGATACTCAATGAAACTTAAAATTTTATAAAGGTTGGACCTTGGAGCACTGGGAAAACAGGCAGCCTCCAGCATGCTGGTCTGGTAAGTGGCTGTGAGCCTACCGGGGCGCGGGCTAAGAATCAAACATCCATCCCCCCACCCCCAGCAAGTGAGAGCCGGAGATCTGAGCATGTCTTGAGAGTTTGACTATAGGCAATATAGCAAATAAGGGGGATTTTCTTCTGCCTTCTCTTTGAAGGCAAATATTTTTTTCTGTTTTGCTCTGTTCTGATCAATAGCATTGCTCTATTCAATATTCTCTTTTTATAATTTCAGTATTTCCTTCGATATTGCTCTACCTGATTGAAGGAACAACTATTGTGAAGAAAACCAGATGTACTATTGTACCTATCACTGTTATCCCGGTAACCTGCTGTGAGGTTCTGTGCCAATTTCACTGCACTGCCTCAGTTTGGCTATGTCCTGTCTTTTTCTGCTGTATTTTACTACCTTCAAAATAAAATAAATTAATTAATAATAATAAATAAGAAAAAATTTTAAAAAGTAAATAAAAACATCAAAACAGATAACTTAAGGTACTGAGTGACCTGAAACATGATATAACTAAACAGATAATGAACTTAAAAAGCAAAAGGAGGAAAATCAAGTGCTGTAAAGGATATAATTGCATGTATATTTAAGGGTGTAGAATTGATAATTATGTTGCTAAGTTTTTGTTGGATCAGAGAACAGAACTGTCTGCAGCCTCACTGTTTGAATGTCCACTTTGTAAGCTTTAATTTTTGTAACTTGAACAACTATATCCAAGAAGACAATATGTAATGTATCAACTAGTGATTTCTTACTGTTCATTTTTTTGAAATTCTGTATTGTTTCTACCCTTCTTTTCTGTTTTGCTTTACTTTTCCCCTCTCTTTAAATAAAATTTAAAAATAAAAATAAATAAATAAAAATTTATAAATTAAAAGATTTTATAAAGAGACTCAATGATACCTAAAATGTTATAAATTAAAAGAGATGAGTTATGGCTAGGGCTAGTTAGCATAACATAGCTTTATTTAATAAACAGACAACATAAGCAGATGTATGCATAGGAAAATGACTTTATTTCTTAAAATGTGAGTTATGAGAAATAATGAAAATCAAAGAAGGACTTTCTATTACAGCCAGATACACGGATTCAAGAGATTCTAAAACAAGTGCTCCAGCTTGCCTCATCACCTTTCTTTTCCATCCTCTGGAAAACTATATGGGATCAATGTTATTATCCTAACTCTACAAATGAGAAGCCAATCAGTAAATCACACAGCAAAATGGAAGTCAAGGCTTCTCAAGTGTCCCAGCATCCTGCCTCTCAGGTGGAGTTATGACTAAAAACAGAAAGTCTTAATGGAAGTGGTGCCTAATGCTACACAGATGCACCCAAGAAGAAAAGAATAATTTTAAGCCATAGGTTGAAGAGTTGGTACAGCTATCTCACTAGCAGAGTTGCATGTGTACGTGAAATATTTGCCAAGCACTTCTGCATGTGTCATTTCATGTGATATTAACAGAAAGTCCAAGTACAATCATTTCTGCCTTTTAGATTTGAGACAGTAATGGCATCCTAGGCAGTCAAGTTACTAGCGAATTCTAGAGCCACAGTGTTGTATTTATTTCTGTCACATAGTGACGTTCATTCTACTAAAATAGTCTGCCTCTCCACGGCAGAGTACAGAGCCAGCCTCATCAGAGTCTTTTAAAATCAACTCAAAGTTTTGACCCAAGCAACCAAATGACTCCTATAATTAGATCACTGAACTGTTACAGAATAAGATCCAGAGTAGGAATAAATTATTTTTGAGATGTGGCTAGAAATGAACGTGAGGCAGGCAGTGCCATGCTGAATGCAGGCTGCTTTCTGCTGGCTCGCTGTGAGGACCACCAGTCAGACATGACGGAATCTAACTGGGGCAGCCTCGAAGCCCTGCTTATAAAATGGGGAGGGGGATGCCATGGGCACTGCTTTGCTTCTCCTTTTGCTTCTGTTGAAAATCAAGTTTCTGGAAATGAAAATTCAACAGCAACCGCATGGATTTACCAAGAATGGGACTTACAGTTTCAAAAGCCTTGCTGGGCCAACCTACCTACTGCAGAGCATTTAAAAAACAGGGAGAGTGGCATGATGATGTCAGAGAAAGTCCCACACACAAAAGAGAGACACTTCCCTGACACAGGTGACAAACTCACCACAAAAGGGAGAGATAGCAGTGATCAGTTACCGGAGAATCTCCTAAAAGTCAAATCCTGCCTTAAAAAGACAACTCTGCTTTTGATAAATCATGGTCTTTCTCCATGTGTATGTGTGTGTGTGTGTGTATGTGTGTGTGTGTGTGTTCCCTCTCTGATAATATATTCATGAACAAAATTGCAGAAATATTTTAACATGCTACTTTGGACTCATTTGTAATGAAAAAGTGATAAAAAATTTGGGTAGAAAATGACTTCATTTTGGAATAAATTATAGCAAATACCAGACATAGTTAAATATACTCAAACCGCACTGCAAAAGAAAAGAGAAAAAGATGATGAATTGAAATTTTAAACAACCATCACAGAAGTGGCATGAAGCCTTAACACAGTTCTAGAAAGGCTTAAACCCAGAATGTGCCAAAAATGTGGAAAATTTAAAACCAAGTGAAAAGTTTTTAGGTACTTTTAGGGCCTCAGTAAACAAAGAATATCATTTCTTGCTGAAGGTAGGTAATGAAATGTTAATAAATGGCAGAATGACCCGTTAAGCAACTTGTTTTTATGTTTTCAAGAAGTACAATCTTTGTGAATATATTACACCTGACTCCTGCTAGTGACGCCACCCAGTTCTAGAGAAAGCCCTGCCAGACACTCCATTTCGCTCATAAATACTTGAGTATATCCGCCTATGAGGAAAGCACTTTTCTTATTAAAACATGGGACTTTAAACATTAAGTATAATTTTAACATAATCAAATATCTCCAACTGATTGATGGATGTTATATATAGAGCTGATTTTTCTGAATCAGGAACCAAGTTAGGTGTACACCTGGCATTAACCTGACAATCTTCTTGAGTCTCTGTTACTTTACACCTTCCCTCTCCTTTCCTTGCAGTTTTTTAATTGAAGAAATAAGCTTGTTATTCTCACACACATTCTGGATTTTGCTGCTGGTGTCTCTGTGATTGCAACTAACATAGTATTCTTTTGCCTGTATTTCCTGTAACTGGGTGGTTAGGTTTGGAAGCTTGATCAGAGTCAGGTCAATTTTTCTTTGCCAAAAATAACTCACAGCTTGCTTTGTGCACTTCCACTAGCAGATAACAGCACCCAGCTCTTTCTCACCCTGACTTCAGGTGTGGTTGGCCCGACCCTTCAATTATGATGTTTTTACCAGACAGATCTATTCTTTTATTATATAACACCTTAATTCTTTGATAATTTTTATTATGAGTATGAATGCTCCAATAAAGAAAAATATGTGTTTCTCTCCTGTGAGTATGTGTACCCTAGGGATCTTATGATAGGAAAGACAGAATACACTCTTGATACTTTCTCTTTATTTGCTAAGATTCAGAATAATGAGTTGGTTCTGTAAAATACTCCAAAGGTGGAAATGAGATTTTTTTTTCACCTAAATGTCATTATCTTTACGGCTTATATCTACCATAGTGCACCCATGTGCTGAGAGGTGGAGCTTTTGGGGGGAGGCTGGATGTGGGGATGTCATACTCATCGCTGGATTAGTCAACTGATGAGTTTAGACCTAAACGCGCTGTTAGTAGGTGGGCGGGTTAAAAGAGGAGGCGGCTGGGGCGTGGCTGGAAGGGTGTACCTCCTCCTTTTCTCCTCCTTTCTGTTTCCTGGCTGCACTGCTGCCAGCAGCTTTCCTCCACCAGGTCCCTCAGCCAAGCTGCTCTGCCTTGGATCCAATGGACTATGGACTGAAAACGTGAGCCAAAATAAGGCTGTTGTTCTTTAAGTTGTGGGTATCTGGTATTTGTCCCTGGAACCAGAAAGTGGCAGAGATAGTTATGAAGTCATGAAGTTTAGCATATTCGATGAGTTTTAAACCAGTGCATTTGTTACCCTTTGTCTGGGGAATGCTCATTGATTCGTCCCCTATGGTGGTTCATGGAGACCGTCAACTTGACTAAGGAGCCCTAGCGGATTAGTGACGTTCTCGGTGTGTCTGCACAGCGTTTCCACAGATGAACGGCGCGTGAGTCAGCACACTGCAGGGAGACCCCACCTGATGTGGGTGGCACCATCTAAGAGTCTTGCATTCTGGGTAGGCTGAAAGAGGAAGAAAAGGAGGTTGATCAGCATTCGAAATGCTGCATTCACTTGAGCAGGTGCATCTTTTGCTGCTGCCCTGGCCTGTGGACATCAGGCTCCAGCTCCTTCAGCCTTGCAATGTGACTCACCCCAGCGACTTTGCAGGGAGCCCCAGGCCTTCAGTCTCGACTGGGGCTGTGTCCTGGGCCTGTCTTGCTCTGCGGCTCCCAGCTTCCTGACTGAGCAGTGCCCGGGTCCTGCAGCTCTCCAGTGTGCAAAGCTCCACTGCAGAGTCTCACTCTGATCCTGTCAGGCTCTCTGGCAGCCCCTTGCACAGTTACTATACTTTTCTCTAGTGATCCTATTTCTCTGGAGAACCCTAACAGTCCGGCATCTGTGTGCTGTGCATCTTAACCCACAAAGCCTTGTGTGACTCTCTTATTTCCTGGCAGGAGAAGATCATTCAAGTTTTTCTTATCCCTAGACCTGGAAACACTCATTTCTGTAATAAACTCTACTTTCTTTTCATGGGAAAAACATTTTAGACACCAAATTTTAGATATTACAGGGAGTTGTCTGTGTATTTTTCAATATAAACAGCTAGAAAATACTTTTTTAAAAGAGAAGTAGGTCATGAATTCATGTTGATAGTTCCAACCCAAATTTAGAATGAGTTGTTTTCACCTAATTTTTGTTTTACTTTTATGTATGTACTTTCTCTGATATTATTAGTTCTTAACAATATTAAAATAATTACTTACTTGCTTTAGCTCCTGAACAACTATACAGTATTATTACTAACAATGCAGATGGCTGAAAAAACATTGCTACTTGTCTGGAATACTGTTCTCCTTACAGCTATCACTAGGGATATACAGTCAAATCATTATCATCAAAGTCATTTGAAATATCTATGTGTTTAACCCATGAATTAAATTAGTTTCATCTTGCTTATAATTTTCAGGGACTGCTGTTTTGTCAAGTCCAACACCCATTTCTACATTCCACTCTACCTTTATTAAGCTATGTAGTTTTCAAATGAGGACAATTGTGCCCTCTACAGGACATTTGGCAAAGCCTGATTGTCACTGTGTGGGCAACTGCAAGCATTCACTGAGGCCAGAGTTGCTGCTAACCATCCTACAATGCACGAGATGGACACATAACAAAGAATTATCCAGGCCAAGATATCAGGGGGAGGGACACTACTGAAAAACATTGCTTTATAAGTAATTATTTTTCTTTTATTTTCAGTTACCCTTTCATTTTTCTGACACAAACCAAAAAAAAAAAAAAGTTACTTCCTTAGATAACAAGTAAGAATAAAATACAGTCTTCTTGATTTTCTTTACTTAATAATCTACCCAAGAAAGCCCTTCAAAGCAGGATACAGACATACTCTAACCCTTTTCACAGAAGCACAGCATTTCGTTATGTGGATGTGTTATAGGTTATACGACTGCTCATTCATATATACCTGCCATTTTTCAGTCTTTTTCTATAGAAAATAGCTCCACAAAGAAAGGTTTTGTGTACAGACCCTTTTGCATTTTGCAATGCATACATATTTGAGATGAATTTCTAGAACAGGGTTTGCTGGGCTAGAGAAAAAGACAAACAAGACTTTGTTAGAACTTTCTCCATTCTCACCCACCAAGAAAATATACATTGTCAAGTGTTCAGATTAGGGCTATCCTGTTGTTCCAGAAAATTTGTTGTCTGTGTAACTTTTGACTGCATTTCTCTTATCCATGAGATGGTGCATTTTATATATAAGGATAAATTAGTATTTCGTTATTATATTTATTAATTTTTGATCATTCTTCATTAAGATTACCTGTATTTTTCCACATTATTTTAGAAACTTTTATATTAGACATTAATGTTTGTGATATAATTTGCAATATTTTTCCCAGATAATTTTTTATTTCAATTTTCTTTTTTAGTTAACATATTCATTTTATTTTTGTTCAAATGAATGCAATTTAGCCTAGATTCACCTTTGTCAGGAAAGTGATTCTGAAAAATTATGAATGGATTCTCTTTATCTTTTTGAGTGCTATCATGGCTTCATTTTTTAAAATTTGTATCTGCTCCAACTGCATTAATATCTACACAGGACCAACAATCCAGTCCTTTCTCGTTTTAGGATTTTCCTGTCAATTCTTTCCTGGTGTTCTTCCAAACAAAACTGTAAGTAACTGGAACGGCTCTTGAAAAAAATTGATCCTACTTTTATTTGGATAGTGTTAAAATTATAAGGAACATGGGGAAGCATCCTCGTTAGGATATTTGATCTTTCTAGCCAAGAATGTGGTCTTTCCATTTGTGCTAGGGAGATTCTGTGCATGTCAGGGTGCCCCAAAATTTTCCTCACTCAGGTTTTGAACATTGCTTACTGAGTTAATCCCTAGATATTGCATTTCTATTCATTCTTTTTCTCTCATTAATAGGATCTTTCATTTCCATTGTGTCTTCTAATAGATTACTATGTATAAGTGTGACTTGTAATGGTTTAGCCCTTAATCATATTACTATATTTCATTGAATTTGAGATGGACTAACATTCACCTCCAGTGACCACAAAGGTTCCAGAAAAGCACTCATTGATTAGGTTTCAGGCTTCCTATTTTTAGCCTAGGTTGATGTGGCCTAGGGTAACATAGATTATCTTGAACAGAAGAGCAAAACCAGTGTCATTAAGAAGGAATTCAATTACAGCCAGAAAGGAGATAGGAAGGAAATACCCAGGGGAGGCAATTTTCTGCAGTGATGGAAACGCGCTGTCTCGATGGATTTGTGTTTCTGTCTGTGACACGCGCTCGTCAGGAGGCGTGGGCGTGTGCGGCTGAATCTAGCCTATATCACTGCATATAGATTTTACCTGGATAATCTGTAAAAAAAAGAGTGCCTAGCTACTTTTCTATTTTTTATTCGAAATAAATAATGCACATAATTATTTTTCCCATTATTCATTCTAAATAAATAAATTTCTGCCAAAATACATCAAATCAAAGCTAGAGACAGTTAAAAGTTTGTGCCCTTTCCCCAAGGCCAGGGCATTTCTGTTAATTCTGAGGACAGTGAGGGGCCAGGGGTACAGCTCAGCAGCACAGCAAGGAGGAGGCCGTAAGTTTGATTCCTAGTACAAAAAAAAAAAAAAAACTTTGAGAGCATTATTCCTAGATTTTACATAGTTTATATAATATACAAATTTTCTTGGGCTGGGGATTTAGCTCAGCAGTACAAATGCCGGCCTGGCAAGCATGAGGTCATGACTTTGATCGCTGGTACCAAAAATTAATAATAATAATATGCAAATTCTCTCTCGCTCTTGCGCCTTCTCATCACTGCCAACAGAGAACCTTAAAAGAACAAGACCCCACAATCCAAACACAAATATCACGTTCTTTTTCTCCACCATAATGACAAGAATACATAGTTCACAACTGTATTTCTTAAAATCCTCCTTTTCTTTTCCACCAATTTCCAGTACAAATAAAGGCACTTTGTCAACTTCTGGGAAAGATCAGTATTGTCACATAACACTCTTTCTTTTTCCCTCATCCTGCTGCCTCTTCTACATCACTAAAACCAAGAGCTCCCTGAGGGCTGCTTACACATTCCCTGCTGGAGCTCTAGGGAAAACAAACACAGTGAGGGAAGCAGAAAACACCAAGGGGTAAAGAGAAAGCCAAGAACAACACTGGCCAATATAAAATTAGATATGCACACATTTTTACATATACAAATTATAGCTCTATTATGCAATAACCTGCAGTATGATTTTTCTTAACTGTAAACTCAAAGTACTTAACTATACCATGGATATATAGCTGCTTTAAGTTAATTCAGGTCCCTAAAAGACCGAAATTCTAACAAGATGGCAGATAATATTATGAAATTATTCAATGCTAGGAGTAGGGAAAAGAAAAATATGCCAAGATTTTTAAATGTATCCTGAGTATTATTAACAAAATATAATGTGCATAAATAGTATAGTAACTCTCTGGGATGTATTAGTAAGCAGATAATTTCAGAGCATACAAAACATTAATAATAGAAAGCTAAGTAAAATTCATATTAATTACATGCTACAAAAACAATTAAGAGTAACACTGACGAGGAATTGAGTTCTTAGTCACTCACATATTAAGATTCAGAGGTATAAGTTAGACAAAATAGCTAAGTAGTAGAATTGGTTATTGAAAATACTAACGATTGAAATTTGGTTCCAACTGAGGAGCATTCTCTAGAGCTTTGAGACTGAACTCTGTCTTTGGCTTTGTTCTATCTTGGTCACTTTCTCAGTTGCTGTGACAAATGCCCATAACTAAATGGAGGAGAGGTTTATTCTGGCTCATGGTTACAGTTCGTAGTCAATTGGCTCCAAAGCAGAACAGCATGATAGAAGGGCTTGAGCAGAGGAAAGTTGCTCAAGGCAGGGCAGCCTAGAAGCAGAGAGAGGAGCCAGGAATGGGGAGACACTTCCAGGTCATGTCCCCAGTGATTCACCTTCTCCAACCAGACCCCATCTTCTAATATCCATGCAGCTATGCTGCTCCCATGGTCCAGCCCTGTTTCAAAAGCCCCACCAATGAGCACATGAGGCCTTTTTTTTTTTTTCAAACTTTTCAACTCTGCTTTTTGATCGTGCTTTTCACGGTAGATAAATAGCTAAAAGCTACCAGCAGTACCTGTGACATCACTTCAACACTGGCATGCCTTGAAATTTCTTCTGACAGATTAATTAATCCACCACCCTTAAATTCAGTCTCCCATGAAGTCTTAGGACATGAGCAAAATGTAGACAAATTTTCTACCACAGAATCCAACTGTCATGGAAATTCTTGTTCTTAACTGAAACCCATTGGGCCTGGCCTTTATTGTCTACATTCTTGTAAGGTTTCTGTTCTTCTGAGATCAGATCAGAATCCCCCATCAAACTTGGCTTACAGAATCCTAGGGCTTCTCCAGCAAGCATCTCCAAACCATTCCAAACTCCTTTGCAAACCAATTTCAAAAGCTTCTAAACCACACCGTCAATTAGTCACAGCAACAAGTCCACTTTTAGTACCAAAATCTGTCTTAATCACTTTCTTTATAATTGGAACAAATCCCCAACACTCACAATTTAAAGGGAATGAGGTCTGTTTTGGCTCATGGTTATAGCTTATGGTTGGCTGGCTCCAAATCACAACAGTATAAAAGAAGGCCCTGAGTAGAGGAAAGCTGCTGACATCATGATGGCCAGAAAGCAGACAGTGAAGGGAGGAGCTAACAGTGAGGTAGAACTTTGTAGGCTGCATTCCTGAAGACCCAGTCCCTCTAACCAAGCCCCGCCTCCTGACAGCAAGTCAGTATGTCCACAGTACAACCCTCTTGTGAAGGCCCCACCTATAACCACATCAGGGCTTTGGGGAGACATTCTTCAATATAAATAATAATAAACACTGTTCAACTTTTTCCAAAAAATTTAGAATAACATATATAAGTCATGCTTCCCAAAATTATGTTTGGCACAAGGGTAAGAGATATTACTAATTTAATAGATGATGTAATCCCATAATCTCAAAACTATTCATAAAGTGATAGAAGCAAAAATAAAAAAGATAAAACATAAAATAGAAAATTGAAAACATAGAGTCAAAATCTCAATAACTACAAAACAAGAAGATATGGGCTAACAACTCCAAAAAAAAAGAAGTTTTTCATGACCAAAAGAAAAGTGTTGAGTAGTAATACTCAAAATATATAAAATAGCTAATATGTTTGTTAATTTACATTAACAAGAAGTTAATATCAAGATCAAAAAGGATCACAATACCCATAGTAACATGACAGTGACCAGCTATGCTGATTGGTTTAATTTCATACACCTGACTTTAGGGAGGACATTGACAAACAGCAATGTGTGAGAACAAGTCAACAGAAAAATGGAAAAAAACTATTTTACCTAAATTACTAGTTAATGTGAGCTAAATGAATCACCTGTAGAAGCCATAATTTAATAGCTGAAGGACTGACATGTGTGAGAAGGAAAGTACAGTGTGTACCATCTGAAAAGGAAGAACAGGGTTAATATACTGAAGTTACATAAAAGCTGTGCTGATGAGAGATGGTCTTACTCTTACTCAGCCTTTTATTATGCCACTCTTACATAAAGAGAACAAATAGCTATGTACTTTAATTTTAGGGACAACACATCATTTATTTAATGTCTCTTTTGCTTTGTTCATTTAAGGGGTAACAGAAATGTTTCATCTTACTGTGTCACTGCCAGAACATTTATCATGGCAAACCCTAGTTAGATAAAAGCTATATATTGGCCAAACTGCCTGGCAAAGATCCAGTGGGAGTAAGACTGGTGAGACAGAAGAATTGTATAAACAAACCAGTGTCTCTGGACCAGAGCTGTAGTGCCATCTCCCTGGGAGGCATTTGGAAGGATGTGAAAACATGGGAGCATGCTGTCGTCTAGTGAGTGATGATAAACATCCTGCAAAGCACCCCAGACTATTCTTGCAGCTGCAGAGAGAGAACCCTGCCCTATGTTCTGACAGTACTATGCTGAGAAACACTGACTTAGACCATGACTGTGTTCTTGTGCACTTTGCTAGGATTGTAGATCGTACAAGTGAAGGTGTGTGATTGGAGCCGTGCAGTGCTGCAGTATCCCCTTAGGGGACTTCAGCACTGTTTTGCTGTTTGGGTAGGAGTGTTTCCTGCCTTGACTTCCATCCCATAAACTCATAGGCCAAATTCTTATTCCAGTGAGCACAACAATTCCTTTTGTGCCAGCATAGTAACATACCCTGCCTTTCTTATGTTCCTTACGGCAACTTGTGCTTCACTTCTTGCTGCACATTTCCCCCAGATGTTGAGGTATGATTGGCTTCACCACATCTTAGGCAACGTGGCTCTGAGCTCAGTCTTCCAGGCTTAGTTAGCATGATTTCTCTTCTAAGTTGTAGCCAAAATTCAATGAGCCAAATCTGGTACAACATTCATAGCGGGTTCTTGGCATGTATGTCCCAGAAAACCGACTGAGACTCAGTGACACACATGCCATCCAATTTGGGACTTACCAACTTTGAGATAATTTGCCCAGCTCATTCTTTGCACATTAAAAAAAAACTTCCTTTGATATTTTTACCATAATGAACATAGAAGTTCTAAGTAAGATGATTTCTCAGGAGTTTTCAAATGAATACCTCTTCTCTTACCTGTATCTTTTTCCAAATGAATACTCTCTCATGAGTACTCACACCTGCAACTGGTTGGCTCTGCCTTCTATTTCATTTTCCATTCACCTTAGTGCAAAATGGCTTGATTGTCTTAGGGTAATTATCAAACTCTTTTCACTAATAGATGGTTCAATAGCTGTTGAGATTCTGTGAATCCATTTGTTCCTTTGCCAGAACATTTTTTTAATTCTCATTAAATATAAAGGAAGAAATTAAAGAAAGTACAGGAGAAAACCAATGGAGAAAACTGTTCGTTAAAGAACTTTCTAGCTTAAACTTTGAGCCACAAAATTGGGAGTGTGCTATAAGCCAAAATTTTTAGAGAACTTTGCAATATAAGGAGTGAAGTGGGGACCACTCTCTTGCCCATGTATATACAGAAATGTATAAACTATTGACATAAGTTGCAGCTAATGTCAGTACAGCAAATGGGTCTCCTAAAATGCCTTGGCAAACTGAGGACTATGAGTCAAATCAGACCGTCACATATTTTTGCATGGCCTAGAAACTGAGAATCATATTTATATTGCTAAATGGTTTAAATGAAATAAAATGATAATATTCCATGAGGTGTAAAACAGTTACATAAAATCCAAGTGTTATTTTTTGCCAGTAATAGTTTATTGAGACACTATCATATGCATTCCTTCATGCGCAGTGTTATTGCTTTGGCACTCCATAGCTGGTGAGTACCTAAGGTAAGTAGTTGCAGCAGAGACTGAGTGGCCCTGAAAGTTATTTACTGTAATGGTTGACACACTGTATCAACTTGAGAAGTTTAGAAGCTTAATGAAATAACTCAGTTTTACAACCTAGGGTAGAGAATACATGCCCTAGGGAGGCTGCTTACACCCTAGAATGATGTAATGGTTGGTACATTGTGTCAACTTAAGAATTTTAGAAGTTTAACTAAATGACTCAGCAGGAAGCTAGGATCCTTACTGTGTAAACATCCTCAACCTGTGCAAGAAGAGGCCACAGGGATGGTGTGTGTGCTACACCTGCCCTAGGACAGGCACCCTGCTTACACTATAAGACAGGGAAAGAAGCTTGTTACTCCCTTTTTTGCTCTTGTTGCTTTTGCTGTCTTCCACCACCATGAACTGTTGCCCCTCTGCCATGCCACCCTGCCTTGGAGCCAGCAGTTTATGGACTGAAACCTACCCAAGCTGTGAGTTAGGAAAACCTTTTCTTCCTTAATTTTGGGCATCAGGCATGATGAAATGTGATGCATGTGTGTTGATTTTCCAGGTTGAATGCTACCAAACATGCTAATAAAAAATTTAAAGCAGTACCGGAAAAACAAAAGCCCTGAATCTGTATCCCATTGCTACTCCATTGAAGAACAACTCGATCTTACTTTAGTTTACTCAACTGTAAAATAGTAGTGAAAATGTTTCATCCATCTTTTTAAAAATAAGCTACATAACAGAAGGCTAATGTACATGAGACACGCCACAGATGTGTGGCTCCAGGAGCATTAACAGTGTAAGCAAACACCTGTGATATTATAGTTTGTGTCCAATGTCCACCCAAAGCCTCATGAGGTCCAAGGGTTTTTTTTAAGATGGCTGAAACTAGACTGTGAGATTAATTCATAGCACAATGCAAAATTATAGCAAAATATTCAAATACGCATCCCCAGAACTTAGTTCCTGGTATGAAGAGATAGTTTCTAACAGTAATGCAATCAAGATCATGTAGTTTACATAATGTATCCTGACCTCATTAATACAATTGACCAAGCTCCTGCTTCACAGGGACAATAGAAAGAGAAGACCGATCATAACCGCATAAACTGATTATTAGTTCATAATCTTTCTCAATATTTGTTTACTACTAAAGTCAAGTGACCCTGAAAGAAATGAAAACACAAACACAGTTTTGAACACTCTGATTGTGGGACAGATGGGAAGCATGTCATGCATCGCCATCGAGTTGGAAAGGCTGCCAAGTCCACCTCCAGGCAGCTGCACTAACAAGGGTTATGACTCCACGAATTGTCCTCGGCTTTGACCGCCTCCTCCACTGCCCAGGAGCAGCCCTGGTTCCTTTTCCCTTTCCCCTGATTCCATCTGGAGATATCTGCTAGGCTGTCTGGCAAACCAGATGAGTCCTGCTGCTGAGACCCTGGAGCTCTGAGCTTGCACAGCCCAAGGGGCTCACAGCAAGTTACACCCCGGATTCGCAAAGGGCAGGTTTCATCCTTGTCCCCACCTTCACTGGCTCACATCATACACCACGAAGTCAATGTGGCCAATTTGTCCCCTGGATCCACTAGACTAAGTCAAACAACAAAGCCTAGTAAAGGTATAAAGGTGGGTAAGAAGGACAATTCAGTACTGCTGGAGACATCTTCAACTTAATGTGCTGTTTCCTCAGTTACCAAGCAAAGGGGGTCAAAAATGTTGAAGGGCACAAAATAAATTCTTCTCTCACATTTCTCACAGAGAGCCAGAGCACAGTTCAGTGAAGAATCCACACATCAAACAACCCCAGGAATAGAGGCTTCCTGGTTTCATCCCAGGAGAGAGAGAACATTCATCAACACAGAGTAGAGAGATAGCATTATGAGGCAACTGTACTTTTTCCTCTTTTGGGTATCTCTCACCTATGGCTCCTTCAGTACTTAAACCCATACACACACTGTGGCATTTGTTCATGGCCCCTTCGCCTCTGCCTCCAGTTCCCATGTTTCACTCTCCACTGCAGTCCCTCAGTCCAGGAGTGGCTTTGGGGGAAGCTCCGCGCAAGGCCGACCCCATTCCCTTGCGGTGGCTCTGCATCTAACCCACAGGAAATAACATAAGACTCATGCACAGTTTGGGACTGATAATTTCTTTTATAAGTGAAATTTTGCTTTTATTGAAATACTATGCACATAAAGCATACAAACCAAGCACTGTTTAAAAAGCTTAAAAAACAGCCATTCTTACCCTGCAGTTTCCACTCCTTCTCTATAAGCCACTCCTTGGAGCCAGCTACTTTCAAGTCTCTTAATATTGTGGACATTTCAATACATGTTTCCAAATAACAGAGTCACAAATTCTCAGAGTATTGCATCATTATTGGGTCTTTGGTGGTAAAATAAAGAAACAAGTTCTGTTTTGCAGGTTTCTTGGGATTTACTTTCACTTTCAATTACTCCAGTAGTTCCTCATAAAATGACAGATTAGCTCAGACCCAGAAAAATCAAATTACAAATCTGCTTAGAGGAATTTTAAAATGAAAGCGATGGACAGTTTAAACAATGGAAAGAACTCAATGTTTTGCTGTAGAAAGCTGTGCTATTAAGGTCTCAACTACACTCACATTATTCTTATTCTATGAACCAAGCATATTTATGCTGACCTCACACATACATTTGCTAACATATTCAGAAAATAACTTTTAAAACCAAACCAAATGCTTGTGCTTAAAATACTTAAACATATGTAATAATAATTAAATCAAGATATTTTACTGGTGAGCACCTCTTACACACCACCATATTTAACATGTTTTATTGTTTTAAAAATCCAGTATATACTCTTGCACTAAAATGTATCCATTTAGAGCTCTAAAATCAAAGAAATAAAGATGTAAAACACATGGAACTTCCAAACAATCATTCTTAACCCACTGTGTAAAATGTAAAGTACATGTCCTGATTGTCAATTTGTTCTGTTAATTATATAGCTTTTTATAAACCTTCAAATAAAAGTATGTGGCTGTCAGTGTTACTGGCACATACATTTTAGAGGCGTTAACTGTCTATATCAATAGGACACACACACGCGCGCACACACACACACACATGCGCGCGCGCACACACACGCACACCATTTTCAGGAAGATATCATGGATATTTTTGCTTTGTGGTACTGGGGATTGAACACAGTACCACAGCTATATCCCAAACCCTTTTTAAATATTTATTTATTTACTTATTTATTTTACTTATTTTTTAAGAGCGAGAATATTTTTTAGAGAAGGAAAAAATTATTGAAAGAAAGCTTCTGTCTAAAAGGAACAAAAGGGGGCCTGGAAATGGATTGCTCCTTCAGATACGTTTGATTACTTTTGTGACTATGGAAATAAGCTGACAAGAAACAATTACGAAAAACAGCCTTAGTTTGAGTTCCTGGTGTCACACAGTAGTCTGGATGGGTGCTGGAGGATTTACTTGCTTAGGCTTCAGTCCGAGCCTCTTTGCTGAGGTAGCAGTACTCCTTCCATTCTGCTCCCATGTTCCAGGAGGTGTGAGACCTGTAGACATCTGTCACTCTTATGTGAAGGAGATCTAGAAATTGCCTTGAGGCAGGAGAAGAAACTGTCTGGCCACCCAGTGGGGTCTCCTGCTCTGCAGACCCTAGGCGAAAGGTGCAACATCTTGACTCAGCCACCATCCTGCAGGGTGATTTTAGGTGACACCTCCTCTCAGCTGGTGAGGATTCCCTGAAATAAGGAACTGAAACACCAGGTGTATCATTATCTGGCATGAGGCTCCCAAACCACCAGATCAGGACGGACCTTTGGAGCTTCTGGTCTGCTGGCCACCATCAGGACTCATGGCCATTGCAGGCCAGGAAAACCAGCCAGCCATTCCCCTGCATGCCTGCCACCATCAGGGGAGTCTAGAGAAGCCTGCCCCACACCTTATTACCTCCCTGAGAACCTAGGTTAGGTGAAACCCAGGTGCCCGGCCCATTCCCCTACATGGCAGTTGGGCAGCCAATGCAGGAAGCACCTGGGACCCTACAACCAGATCATCTGTAGGGACCCAGGAAAATGTCAAAATGAAAGAGCAAAAGGCAATCTTAGATCTCCAGCCCACACAGAACAAGTCTAGGAGACATAGACATGGAATAAATTGGAAATTGCACAACTGAAATTTCTGAAAGGATAGCAACTTAAGAAACAACTTCATGAGGCTGTAAAAGTAATCAGATCAGAAATAAAATCTCAGGTAAAAGATACTTCCATAATGAAGAAAAACTGAGGGAATTGATGACTAATAAACCAACACTACAAAGAGTGCTGAAGGATATTCTATAGAGAGATAAATATAACCACAGTTCCAGGAATAGCAGCAGAGAGGGATCACTGAGCAGGGCAAGCAATTGAATTGAGGGTAAAAAGTGAGGGGCCAAGGGCAGGAAGATAGTATGGCAGAGATGAGCCAGTGCATGTTGGCCATAACCATTAATGTAGATAGTCTCAATTCACCAATAAAAAGAAACACAGGCACAGTAGATCAGGAGATAGAATCCATCAATATGCTGTATATAACAAACACATCTGACTCAAAAAGAAATTCGTGATCTGAAAGTCAGAGGAGAGAAGACAATGCTCCATGCATGAAGGATACCAAAAAAAGCAGGGGTAACTTGCCCATAAATTGCAGAATGAATAACAAAGATATGATACTTTCATACAATGGAAAGCTACTCAGTTATATAAAAGGACAATCTTGAGGCTCTTGTAGGTAAATGGATGCAACTTGAGATCATGCTGACATGGTTCAGATTTACATGGGTGAACATCATGTTGTCTCCCTAGTATAAAAACCTGTAGCAGTTAGTGGGATCAAAAATTTACAGCAGATATTGTGAAAGTGAAAGGGGAGGAAAGATCTCAAAAGGGAAGGTGTTAGCCATTGTTCATTTCCTATTATCTTGCTTTGAAGTCCTGTATCATTTTCATTGTTTGGTTTGGTTTTATTGTTTTGTTTTGTTTTGTTTTGTTTTGTTTGATTTTATGTCAGAAGGTATGGGCAGCTATTTTGAAGATAACACGATATATGGCTGATTTCCTATTATCTTCTTTTGAAGTCCTATATCATTTCATTGTTTGGTTTTGATTGGTTCTGTTCTGTTTGATTTTTTATTATGTCTGATGGTATGAGCAGCTATTGTGAAGATAACAAGAAGCATTATGGTAGCCTTCCTATTATCTTGCTTTGAAGTCCTGTATTGCTTTCATTGTTTTCATTGATTGGCTTTATTTTGTTTCATTTGGTTTGATTTTATTCTCTTTAAAATTAAAAAAAAGGAAAAAATAAAGCAAAAATAGTCTTTCATTTGCAAGTAACCCCTGTGGTCTATTGTTGAATTTCTTGTTATATCATCAAGAAGTTAAAGGCAGGACAACTATCAAATGATGACTCAAAATAGTGTATATGATGGGTCGGGGGTTTAGCTTAGTGGTGTAAGCGCCTGCCCTGGCAAGTGCGAGGTGTCATGAGTTTGATCCCCAGTACAAAAAAAATAATAAAAATAAATAAATAAATAAAAATGAAAAAAATAGCATATATGAAACATTTTGATAATATAACAAACTAGAATACAAAGAAGATGAGAGTTCTGCTGTCAAAGAACTCATTGAGTAATAAGGAAGATACATGATACTCGGAGTGTAAGTCTAACATATATGGTGCTACAGAAAAGCAGGGGATAAAGAATCAGAGGTTTCTTAGAAAATGATGTTGAAATGATTCTGAAAGAAACAGGGGTTAGTCATAAAAGAGGGAGAAGCTGAAATATGTCTGTGGCATAAATGATGAACAAAAAGACAAGGGTTCAAAAGTCTTTAGGAAGGGCTGGGGATGTGTCTCGTGGTGTACTATTTGTGTAGCATACATGAGGCCCTGGGTTCAATCCCCAGTGGTGTGAGACAGGAAAAGAACAAGGAAGAAAAATCCAAACATTGTATTGTTCATTATTAACTGTGGGCTCTAAGTATTTGGTAGGCATTTAAAAGTGCTCCCAATTTTTTTTCTCTTAGGTATCTGTATTGTTCTTGAATTACAACCAGAAATTACTAGGTAGGACACAGAACTGATTTAACAAAAATTTGAGGCTAGCTTTTAACTTTTTAAGGTAAACAGAATGCTCATGCCATTGCATGGGGAGTTATCAGCCTGCCAATGGTAACTAAAATAATTAACAGGACAGTGGATAGAAGGAGCAGAAGTTTTTGAATGAAGCTCTCAAGAACCATACATCTAAAAGTAAGGCTGAGACAAGACCCTGCAAAGGAGGTCAAAGATAGGAGGCCAGAAAGTTAGCTGCAAACCAGGGAAGAGAGTAAATGAGAGTGTAAGGGAGCCCAAGTGAGGACCCCACTCAGTATCTGCTAGTACCATGTGGTCATGAAGGGAATAGCAGTGACAGGTGACTTAGTAAAATTCAGAGAAATGACAAGTTTCATAATCGAAAAGTTAAGACTGTAGAAATGATAAAACAATTCTTCATCTTGGTTCTGGTGAAAATTAAATGATTCCATTCATCAAGCCTCATTAGAACTAAACCAAAATGTCTGAATCTTACTGTGGAGTCAGCTGGACATGGTTGGTCCTTCGTGCCGCATTATCCAGGGTAGCTCAATAAGCTTTGTTCACTGGCTTAGCTCACTCGGTTAGGTTGCTAGGCCCAATCCAAGTGTCAAACAAGGTGGTGCTGCTCCACGTGTCCCCTCCCTCAGGCTAGCTTGGGCCCATTATCCCAGTAGGACATGGCAGAAATGACTGTGCCAGCTCTGGTCCTAAACTTGAAGAAGCCTCTTGGTTTCACTTCCTGAGCTAGGAAGTCAGCCATCACAAGCATGTCTTACTTTTGTCTTCATTGCTGAAATAAAATACCTGATGCCCAAAATTAAAGAAGAAAATTCTTATTTTTTTCTCACTTTGTAGAGGTTTCAGTCCATAATTAGCTAACTACAAAGTATGGTGGCATGGCAAAGGGGCAAAAGATCATGGTGCAAAAGGGAGCAGGAGCAGTAAGAGCAAAAAAGGGGGCAAGCAAGCCCTTTTTCCTCCCTTATTTGGTAAGCAGGCTACCACCAGAGCATGGGCATAGCACTCACACATCTCCATGCCTCCCAAGAGGACCTTGCCTTGTTTTGTTAAACTCCATAACTTCTCAAATTGACTCAATGAACCAACCATTACAACATCCTAGTGTGTAAATAGCCTCCCCAGGGCTTGTCCTCTATGCCCTGGGTTGTAGAGCTGCTGAGTTAAGCTTCCAAACTGCTCAAATTGACTCAATGAACCAACCATTACAGCATGTCTGTTTTCAGCCTGCTAGAGGTGTGTAAGCCCCTCCCTACAGGGCACCTTCATCCTACTGAAGACATGTCCTGTGTTCCCAGTGCATCTGCCCTTGGAGACAGCCTAGCACTCAAAGCCAGTAACAAAAGCACAAAGGCAATTTAAAATGTCTATTTGTTTACTTATTGTAAACATCAGAGGAGAAATTTTATTAACATGGAGGGATGTTAAGGAAAATTTTATGAATATCTGAAGGTTGATTGGGAAATGATAAAGTAAAGACAGTGACTATAGATCATTTTGTTGTTAAAGAAGGAAATGGGAGAGGCTTCTAGACAGCGGGAGGTAACAGAGGAGCAAGAAAAAGCTCACAAATTGTGGGAAGGACCTGCGGTATTCACATCTTATGGGAGAGAAAGCTACAGAAGAGGGTTTTTTTTAAATCTATAGGGAAAAATTACATTTGTTAATATAATAAAAATACAGAAGTGAAAAAAATGGAATCTAACATGTTTAGAAGTTCTGAGAGAAAAAAGACTTCCTAAACGGTTAAAAGAGGAGATGAGAAACTATATGTGTGGGTAATTTAAAAGATGAGTAACTGGATAAGTAACCCACCATCCAAATGAAAAAATACGTGAAGGAGCAAAGCACTATTTCAGTCAGTATGATTCAAAAGTAAAATCTAAATATGACCCAAATCAAAAAAGGGCTGCTAAGTCCCATTAATCATTAGGGATTCAAAATTAAAGTGATAATTAAATGTCGTTTTCCCTATAAAGTTGAAAAAATAGAATCACTGTATTGATAACATCCAGTAGGAAACCGAGGGTGCGGCACCCTCCAATTCTTAGTTGTGACATAATTGGACAAAGTGGGGTGTCATTATGAAAGAACAACTGAATAAAGTACAGAAGGACTGGACTATTTTGAAGCGAACAAAGAAAGACAGATCTATATATTTATCTCTTAGTATAAAAGGCAAATTTTAGGTCAATAAATATTAAATGAGTCCTATCCTGATAAAATTATGCAATAATCTGTCAATACAGATTTCTTAAATACACTAAGGAGTGAGAAAGAATTTTAATGAATATCAGGCACTTTAGGGAAGATGAAATTTGATAAAAAGGCAAGACAGGAAACATTCACTGGACAACCTTAGATAGTATTTTTAGAATAGTGAAATTATAAATTATTTCATTGTGGAGTGGCTAACTCAATCAAATTAGCATAATAGTACATCACATAATTTTTTTTCTCTTTTGTACCAGGGATCGAACTCACTACACACACTTGCAAGGCAGACGCTTATGCCACTGAGCTAAATCCCTGACTTCATCACATAATTTTGCCAAAACATTTGTTTTCCTGGCAACTGAAAAATGTTGGGGGCTAGGTATTTACTTTAGTTCAGTGGCAAAAGCATCTGCCTAGCAGGCACAAGGTCCTAAGTTTGAGGCCCAGTATCAAAACAAAAAATTGTGTTTCTGTTTTTGTTTTGGTTTGATTTGGTTTGGTGGTAGTAAAGAATAAACAAACTTCACTATTACTCACTCTTTTTTTCTTTTTCCTCTCTTCTTTTCCTACCTTTCTTCCTTTTTCCTTCTTTCCCTTCTCTGTTCCATTCTTTCCTTCTTTCCTTTTTTCTCTCCTTTCTTCCATTTTGTCGTACTAGATTGAACTCAGGGCCTTTGCACTGAGCTACATCCCCAACCCATCTTTAACTTCTTATTTTCAAGCAGGGTCTCACTGAGTCACTAAATTGCCAAAGCTGGCTCAAACTTCTGAACCCCCTGCTTCAACCTCCCAGAGTGCTGGGGTTACAGTCAACTGCCACCACACCTGCCTAAATTTTTAACCTTTTTTTAAATGAAGACTTCATAGACCTTTTGAAGTTCAAAAGGATCTCAGAAATCCTCTCATCCAACTGCTTCATTTTGTGCATGAAAAAAAAAATGGTTACTTGCAGAGATAAATGACTTTCTAGATCTGGTACCTAAGAAATGTTGGATTTGGACTGACCCAAGTAAGAGCAGTTTTCATCATGCTACATAAATCCTCTGATTAAAAGGAAGAACAAATTAGGCCTGTGATAACTACAAATAGGTGTCTCCCAAACAAAGACAGAAATTGCAGAGTAGCTATTAAACAAAATGTACTCCCACCAAGGAGAATCGTGATTAGGATGGCATAAATATATTGCTATTACTTTGTATAAAATGCATAAAATAAGTGAAGACAGATAAGTAATTTGAACTGCTGTATGTTTTTAATACAATGAGCTTCTGCAAATCCTAAAATTTGCACCACACTGAAGTTCAAAGCACCATCCAAAGCTATCCCGTGCTTTCTGGTAGGATTACAGTGCCCCCTTCAGTCTGCTATAAATAATACATTTGCAGGAAAAGAATTAAAATATCAACTAGCAAGCTTCAGAAATCCGTGTCCCCTTCTTGAACTGACCGAGGATCACACTTTAAGCAGAGCCCCCAGT
>PVLA01012228.1:0-46305 GCA_004027455.1 Hydrochoerus hydrochaeris | reverse complement strand
ATAATATTATATCTGTAAATTCTCAGAAATAAAACTTGCATTGATAAAAGACAATATTATAAAAATTAGTTGGGTCAGAGGAGAATAAGTACTTGAAATAAAAACATTGACAACCAAAATAGGGGTAGTCAAAACCAATCAGCATTGTTGGAAAATAACATTGCCTAGGAGTACACTAAAAAGACAGAGATAGCAAAAATAGCAAAATATGAGGAAACTGAAGGATGCCAGGGGTTCTATATCTGAAGAACATAAGTTCTGGGAATAACAGAGGAAAAGAGAGATTATCAAAAAAGTAACAAAGAAAAATGTTGCAAGCCTAAGAGCATCGTTCTCAGCGTGAACACTACCCACCCAGGATCTAGCCCCTGCATGGAAATGTGTCATCCTGCTTTGCTGTAGACTGGAACGTCCTCCGAAGGATTCATGTGTCCCAGGGTTGGGCCTGCGGGAGGGCGCTGGATTAGGAGCCTGCCGTACTCATCCATTGATGGCTGTTAGGAGGTAGGACCTGCTTAGAGCAGGAGCACTGTGGGGCTGACCCGGACGTAGGACCTGGTTAGAGCAGGAGCACTGTGGGCTGACCCGGAAGGGAATATCTTGCTCCCTGTCTTCTCTCTCCTCTCTCAGCTTTCTGGCCGCTGTGACATGAGCACCTTTTGTTTGCCATGGGCCTTTACCATACCATTTCTGCCTTGGAGCCAAATGACTATGACCTGAACCATGAGCCCAGATAAACCTCTCTTCGTTTAAGTGGTCAGTGTCAGAGGTGAGAAAGTAACTAAGACACACACCTACACAGCACTGTAGAATTTCAGAACACTGTCCTAGGCTTGGAAGCCTATGCTGAAAAACCGAAGCCTGTGAAGGGAAGGCGTGCCAAGTTTCCCCATTATTTAGTGGTTTTTCTTTTCTCTAACTCTGATATTTTTGTTTTCTTTTTCTCACCAAAGTGCTAGATGAGAGCACTTTTGTCACTTTTCAGAGATACTGGCTGTAAGGCTTACCTAATTAGAGTTTTTTCTGCTTTTTTGTTTGTTTTGCTTTGTTTTTTGCTAAAGACAACAATGGCTCTCCTCTGGCTATCTGCTGTCTTAAGACAATTCCTCAATTCTGTAATCAAATGTTAAAACCTTTAAAATATATTATTACAAAGACCAGCCCCCAAACTCAGTGGTTACACAACTCCGCTTAAAATGGGTTTTCTACCTCTTGCTTCTGCTTTGTAATTACATGTTCATCGATGGACATTGGCCTAATGGAAAAGTCTCCCATTCTTAACAGCAAAGTGGAAATGCAGCTTCCATGGAAGGCGGCTTTGTCTATTTGCTTTGCTGTGAGGCTGGAAACTCTGCCCGCTAATTTTCACCTTCGGCCTTCCAAAATGTGTCACTTCACAGGTCTCATGTCCCTCTAAAACATACGTGGTATAAGCCAGTCACTAAAGTCATCCCTAAGACTCCTTTCCTGGGTGCTGAACTAGAGGGAGGCTTCCCTTTGTTCTGCTTTGTATTGACAGAAACATGCAGTATGGCAGTACTCTCCAGGGACCTTCTCCTGCTTCAGCCCCCCATCTTACGTGGGAAGTGGTAATCATGACAGCCGGAAGAATCAGTCTCACAACTGCTTAGTCCATACAGCCACAAGCAACCAGCCACGGAAGGCATGGGCCTTTGGTACCTGTTGTGTAATGCTGGGCCTTTGGGCATCAGAACAAACTAAAAAAGAAGTCTCACTGTACCATCCCAGTGCCCTGGCATTTGATATGACTATTTGAATTATGTGCAATTTTTACTTGGATGAATAAGTGAAGACTGACTTTTCTAAAACAGAAAAAGTATAATTAGATACCACAACTTAAGCTGAATAGTAATGTATAAGCCTGACTCTTTTTTCTCAAGTTTCTCAGTGAGGAAGCCTTGGAAATGATTCATATCATGGTGGAACAACAAATTTCAGATAAGATTCATGAGGCCAGTCTGCAAATGTCAGAACTCTAAATGTTCACAAGACCCAAACAGATAGCATGTATGCATAAAAGAGGGCAAGAGTGGTCTACATCTGTTCCTCAGTGTCCTTGGAAGATTGACCTAAGGTCATTTCCCCAATTCCCACCTCCCCAACAAATACCAAAACCCATAGATGCTCAAGTCCTGTATAGAAAATGGTGTAGTATTTGAGTAAAACCAAGGGAAATTCTGCTGCATACTTTAAATCATCCTTAGAAAGCATATAATACTTAATGAAAAACAAAATACTATGTTGATAGTCATTGTACAACTTTAAAAAAAGGAGCAAGGAAAAAATGCCGGTGTGCATTCAATACAGACACAGCCACGATAGGTCTAACTACATGGTGCTTGACAAAGTGTCACAGAGAACAGTTCTCCAACAGGATCCCCCAGTGACAGCTTGTGTGACATGACGGGAGGCTACAGCTGAGGAAGACTACACTACTCTGTGTAGTGCTCAGGCCACAGCAAGTTTCAGTTTGGCATTTTGACACTTTCCTGGAATGTTTTCTCTGCATGATTTTGTTCTGTGGTTGGTTGAATACACAGGTCCAGAAACTCTGTCTCCCAATCACGTGTCCAAATATAGTAAAAAAATATATCTGTTCTTCAGTCCCAGTGCCTGGCATGAAACTATTAAAATTCTTAGAATTTCCTAAGTGCTAGAGGTGGTTTTCGTTATTGATAGCAAATTGGAGCTCTTGCTAATGAGGTGAAATTCCCTGGATAACTTTCCAATGAGACTGAACTTCAGACAGGCTAAATGATTAGTGCTGGAACTTTCAGTCCACAGAACTTTGGGATGCAGAGAGGTTCTGGAGATTTAGATATATAAAAGCAATCTTCATTGGGGAGGTGTGGACAGCTTCCAGGTTGGTACACAAAAGCTTGCTGGGAGAGTGGAGGAGGACCATGGGAGTTCTGCACTCTCTCTCCCTCACTATCCTTCACCTACAGATCTCTTCCACATGCATTCCTGATACCTACATATGGCTGCTCCTGTGTTTCATCCTTTACAGTAAACAGGAAATGCAAGTATATCACTTCCCTCAGCTTTATGTAAGTTATTCCAGTAAAGTATCAAGCCTAAGGAAGGGCTTATAGAAGCCCCCAGTTTATAACTGCTAACTGAGAACTGAATGTGGCCTGGGACTCAGGATTGGCATCTGAAGTGGGGATAGTCTTATGGGACAAAACCTTCAAACTGGTGGAATCTGATGGCAATTTAAAAAGTAAATCAAACAGCCTGACTGCCAGCTGGTGTCAGGGAATTGCCTAGTGTCAGTAAAGACCCTAGAGGAACACGAACAAAGCTGCCTGGTAAGTGTACTGAGTGGTAGGAACCGGTGTCTGCATGACACTAAGTGGTGAGAGAGTGAAGAGAGTCATTTTGACAAAGAATAAAGAGATAGCCAGTGGCACCTTCTCCCTGAGATGGGACTCACTATGTGAGAGGAGCAGTTCAAGCCTGTGCACACACAGAGACTGCTGGCCACCCCACAGGCCTCCACAGAGAGGTGCAGCAGCAAATATAAAGGCTTGCATTAGCTGGCAGTGAGTGCTGAGGGTTCAGTCATCCTGCAACACTGCTGTTCATCAGGAGCCATCTTAGAGCAAGGCTGGCTAAGCTCTGAACTCAGAGTGGCTGCCGGCTCCATCTAGCAGCACCCAGCTGGGCTCAGGCCTGCAGAAGGGGCACTGACAGCTATAGGTCCAATGAGTCTGGTCCTGATCAGAAGGTGCAGGCTCACTGAGCTTATCCACTACCCCATTAGAAAGCTACTGCTGGCTTGCTGGAATAAATCAGCATGGATTTGGACTCTGTCTCTACAAGTTGTTCCCTAGTGACAGTGGAGACAAACCTGGAAGTGCACTTATTTGCTCCGTCTCACTTTTGTTGCTGTTGTGGTTTTGCTTTAGTTTTTTATTTCTCCTTCATTGTTGGATCTTGGTTTCTAGACTCATCATGGCTGTGGTTCTGTTCTGTTCTTCTGTTTATCTCTTCCTTCTCTCTTTCTATCCAGCCTCCTGCACCAGCTGTCCTCCAGCCTTGCTTCTACTCTCCTCCTCTCCTTTCACTTTGCTATTTCCTATCCAACATTTTAAACTTTAACCCCTGAAGACAAAACTGACATATTAAGGACTGAGATATACTGCATATAATTTTCTGTGTTGTTTTAGATTTTGTTAAATAACCACAAATCTGGTTCATATGGCTAAAGGTGGCAAATTAATAGTTAACTCAGCAGGTCATTTTCTAAGTTGTTTGATGCTATTGTTATTGCTGATGGTACCACTATAGCCAAAAGTGACATAATTGTTCTGAACAGGTGTTCTTCATTGGTATTCAAAAAGTGAGATTGACTAAGGGCCATAGACGATACTGTGGCACAGTACCAAAGAACTAGGGACTGAGCCAAACAGACAGCAACTTCTCATCCTCAAAAAACTGAGGAGTTAGAATCTTGCAATGGGCTCAAAACCCAAAAGAGTAGCTACATCTAAAACATACCTCAGAGAAGTAGTCATTTTCTAACAGTTATGAATGCTAGCAACCCACCATAGGCAATTCACAAGATCTTCTGAGAAATTAAATAAAAAAGGAAAAGAAAATGAAAAAGACACTTAAACAAGTCACAGCACCAGACATTCAGTTCACCAAAAGCAAATCCAGGGGGGCAATGGGGGGGACAGTCTGAAAGCCTCCCACCTGGCCTCTCTGAAGTGGTAACAGCAAAGAAATTGAATGAGGCTCTAGAAAAAAATCAAATCAGAAATAATTTCTCAGATAACTGCAGTGATGCTGTCCATAATGAAAACCATGCTTAGTGACTCTGGAGCAGATACAGACAAAAAAGCAGAGGAGCTTTAAAAAAAAAAAAACTATATAAGCTATGAAATCTCACCATAGGAAAGTAATGGGATCCATAAGGCAGATTCAAGCAGATGATCCAAGAGAATAAAAATTTCATTGAAATTACCCATAGTAGATTAAGTCAATTTGAAGACAGAATCTCAGATAGAGAAGACAGACTTGTGGTTAGCAATCATGAAAACAAAGATTGCTGAAAAGAATAGCAAGGAAGCATGAGAAATCAATCAAGCAGCCGCTAGATGAGGCAAGAAAGAATAACTTAATATTGATTGGAGTCAATGAAAAAGCAGGAGATAAAACAAATGGTATATATAAAAAACTGTTTACAGATGTCATGGCAGAAAATTTCCTTGTTAAGAAAAAAGAACTTGGCATGCAGATAAGTAAGGCATATAAAACTCCAATTAGATACAATAAAAAAGTATACACCAAAGCATATTAGAGTCAAGATTCTGGATATTCAAAACAAAAGCACAATACTAAAAACTGTGAGGGAAAAGAAACAAATCACCTATGTAGTGAATCTTATCAGAATCACAGCTGACTTCTCAGCAAAAGCCCTCAAGTCAAGGAAAACTTGAAGTATTTCAAGTTCTAAAGGAAAACAGCCTTCAACTCAGATTGATGTAACCTATAAAACTATCTTTCAAAATTGATAAAGAAATAAGATACTTCCATGATGAGCATCTGAGGAAATTTATGACTACCAAACCAGCACTCCAAAATGTTTTGAAAAACATTCCAGAAAGAAACAACAAGGACTACAGCTTTATGAACCCCAAAAGAAGGAATCCTCTGGGCAAAGCAAGAAATAAAAAGAAGACAGGAAAAAAGGGGTGGTAGGCCAACAGCAAAAAAATAACATGACAAGGATAAGTCAATACATATCAGTTGTAACTGTCAATATTAATGATCTCAATTCACCAATCAAAATACCCAGACTGGCAGAGTGGACCAAGAAGCAAGATTTAACAATGTGCTGCTTATAAGAAACACATTTAATTCAAAGGAAATTCATAGATAGAAAGCCAAAGGATGGAAAACAATTCTCCATGTGACAGGACCCAGCAAAAAAAGGGACAGCCAGTCTATTTGCAAATAAAGTGAGTTTCAAGCCAAGACTGATTAAGAGCAATAAAGATCACTACATCCTTGTAAATGAAGCAATAAAACATAATGAGATGACTATCATAAATATATATGAAACAAATACCAGTGCACTCAATTATATAAAACAAATATTAATGGACATGAAAAATCAAATAAACACTCACACAATTATATTGGGCAATCTCAATATACCACTGTCATAAAAAAACAGATTAACTAGACAAAAAATCAACAATGAAACATTACAACTGAACCAAACTTTTGAACAAATGAACTTAGTAGAGTCTACAGAGTGTTAGACCCCACAACATCAGAACACAAATTCTTCTCAGCTGTACATGGAGTGTTGTCCACAGTAGACAACATACTAGCTCATAGAACCTGCATAGGTAAATGCAAAGGAATTTAAATTATTCCATGCATATTATCAGACCATAGTGCAATGAAATTGGAAGTCAATGATAAAAGAAATTGCAGAAACTTCATAAATACCTGGAAATTAAATAGCACTATCCTGAACAACTAATGGGTCACAGATGAAATTAAAGAAGAAATTATTTCCTACAATTAAATGACAATGACAATGCAACATATAAGGATTTATGAGGAAAAAAAATGAAATCAGTCCTAAGAGAGAAATGCACAGCAGTGAATACCTGTATTAGGAAAACAGAGCAAGTACTAAACAACTTAGTTGTGAATCTCAAACTTCTAGAAAAAGAAAAGCAAGCTAAATCAAAAGCTCATATGTGGGAGGAAATTATAAAGATCAGAGCAGAAATTAATGCATTGGAAACCAAATAATTGATACAGAGAATTGAGGACCCCAAGAGTTAGTTATTTGAAAGATTAAATAAAATCAATAAACACTTATCTAACCTTCTCAGAAAGAAGGAAAGACTCAAGGCTAAACAATTAGGAATGAAAAGTATGAAATCACAATGAATCCTGCAGAAATCCAGAGGATCATCTATATCTACTTTGAAAACTTGTATTCTAGTAAAATGGAAAATACGTAAGAAATGGACAAATTCCTAGACACATACAAAATACTAAAGCAGAATGAAGAAGATATAAAAATCCTAAATAAATCAATATCAATCAGTGAAATCAAAGACATAATTTAAAAACTACCCACAAAGAAAAGCCCAGGCCCTGAGGGATTTACTGCTGAATTCTACAAAAAAAAATCGAGAAAACCTCATATCACTACTTCTCAAACTTTTTAATGAAATTGAAAGGGAAGCAATACTCCCAAATTCATTTCTGGAAGAAGTCATTACCCTGATATCAAAGCTGGAGCAGGACCCAATATGAAAGACAATGACAGACCAAACTCCCTAAAGAAGATAGATTCAAAAATCCTCAATAGCATACTGGCAAATAGAATGCAGCAAATCATCAGGAAGATTATATGCCATGACCAAGTGGGATTCATCATAGTGATGCAACAGTGGTTCAACATACACAAATCAATAAATGTAATCCATCATATTAACAGAGCCAAAGACAAAACTCACATGTTTATATCAATAGATGCAGAAAAAGCTTTTGACAAAGTCCAACACTCATTCATAATAAAAACTGTACAGAAAATCAGAATAGATGGTCTTCATCTCAATCTGATAGAAGCCATCTATGATAAACCAACAGCCAACCTCATACCAAATGGACAAAACCTGAAAGCATTCTTGCTACAATAAGGAACAAGACAATGATATCAACTTTTTCATATTGTTCATAATATTGATGTTATTCTAATTCAACATAGTCCTGGAAACTAGCCAGAGCAATTAGACAAGAGAAAGAAATAAGTGGAATAATGATAGGAAAGAAAGAAGTTAAATTATCATTATTTGCAGGTGACATGATACTCTAAATAAAAGACCACAAAAACTCCACTACAAACTACTAGATTTAATAAGCAAATTTAGTAGTGTAGGTGGATACAAAATCAACACTCAGAAACCAACAACCTTTCTGTACATGAAGAACAAACTCACTGAGAGAGACAGGAAAACAATATCTTTTACAATATCATTCAAAAAAATGAAACACCTAAGAATTAACCTAGCAAAGGATTTACATTGAAACAAAGGATCTACATTGAAAACTGCAGTACTCTGAAAAGAAGATTGACAAGGATGTTAGAAAATGGAACACTATCCCTTGCTCTTGGGTAGAAAGAAGCAATGTAGTGAAAATGACCACACTTCCAAAGCTGTTATACACATTTAATGCAATTCTTATAAAAATTCCAATAGCATATCTCAGGAATTAGAAAAAACAATCCTAAAATTCATTTGGAAACAGAAAAGATCTAGAACAGTATGAACAATCCTGGACAAGAAAGGCAAGGTAGAGGTCACTACAATCCTTGACTTAAAATCGTACTACAATGCTACTGTGATAAAATAAAAAATTAAAAAATAAAAAAAAAACCTTATCTTTGACAAAAGTGCCAAACACATTCACTGGAAGAAAAGTAGTCTCTTTAATAAATGGTACTTGAAAAACTGGCTCTGCACATGTCAAAGATTAAAATTTGACCCATACCTTTCACCATTCACTAAACGAAGTTTGAAATGAATCTAAGTACTAAAACTGAAACATTAAATCTGTTGGAAGATAGAATAAGTAAAACTTGAGGACAGTGGTATAGGAAAGATTTTATCAATAAAACCCCAGTTGCACATGTACTGTTGCAAAGAATCAACAAGTGGGATCTCATTTTATTGAAAAGCTTTTGCACAGCAAAAAAACCATCACCAGAGTGAGGAGCAACATAAAATACAGGAAAAAATATTTTTTATCTGTTCCTCAGACAAGAGATATCTATTAAAAACATATAAAGAACTCAAAAAAATCAGTCCTCCCAACTTTAAAAGCTGAATCCAAAAATGGCCATCTGAGATGAATCAGACTTCTAAGATAAAGAAACACAAACAGCAAATAAATGCATTTTAAAAAGTTAAAATCACTGGTCATTTAGAGATGCAAATTAAAACAACACTGAGATTCTATATCACCCTGGAACAAATAGCTAGGATCAAGAAATCAACCAATAACAAATGCCGGAGGGGCTGTGGGGAAAAAAGAACCTTTTTCCCATTGCTTGTAGACTGGTACAATCACTTGGAAATCAGTGTGAAATTCCTAAAAAAAAAAAAAAAATAGGATTAGAACATCCCATTCAATCCAACTATTCCCCTTCTGGATATCTCTCTAGAAGAATTAAAAACATATTGCAGAGATATATGTGCACTCATGTTTATAGCAGCACAGTTTTAAATAGCTGAATCTTGGAAAGAACCCAAATAACCATCAACCCAGGAACAGATAAAAAGGATGTGGTATCTTATCACAATGGAGAACTTCTCAGTGATGAAGGATAAACCTGATACCTCTATGGGTAAATGAATGCAACTTGAGACCATACTTGTAAGTGTGATGAACTAGATGCACATGTGTAAACATCAGACTGTCTCCCTAATGTGAGAAACTAAAAGAGTAAATAAGATCCAATATGTACAATACATGTCATAAAATTGGAAGAAACTTCAAAAGGAAAAAAAAACTAGGATGGGGGAATGGAGAAAAGAAGGAAGTGAAAAGCAAAAGTATATGTAATATATATAATATATATATATATTATATAATGACAGTTAAGCTAGTTCTACTAATTTCTCTTGGTTCATTGCAAAGAAAGGTTTGTGCTAATATTGGTTGCATAATTAAATGCCTATATCTTGTACTCTGAGTAACTAAAGATAATACATAATGTATTAACAGTTGTTACCCTCCTATTATCTTGTTTTGAAGTTTTCTTTTATTTTTCTCTCCTTAAAATAAAATCTTTTTTAAAAATCAGTGTATCAATTTTAAGGTATTTTCCCTGTGTTTTTAGGACTATAAATGAGGGTCTCACCAACATGTACAAACACACACACACAATTTAAAAGACATTTGTGCCCTTCATAAATGTTTCATTGTTGTATCTTTTAATATTTTACTTTCACATTTGTGCTCATTTTTTTCTTCTGTGTTGTTCAAATACAACATGACTAGTTCAAACATCAGGAAGTTATTTATAGATACTCAACACACATCTTCTGTTTATAAAGGAGTCTTTTCCAAGTTTATTACCTCCAGTAATAGGAATAAATATAACCAGTAGACAGAAGAGTAAGGGACTACATATCTGGCTTCCTTCTTTTCTCCAGCTCAGTCCTTAACTGTTTCCTAGCTCATGGTAGTAGATGCTCTGGGTGTTTCCCTCCTACTCTCTCAACCCCTGTATTTACTTTCTCTGTGTGGCCTGCTGGGACACCCAGAGACTTGTGTTCACAGTTTGCCATCCAGCTGCGGGAGCCAGCTTTGAGCACAAAGAAGCCTGCAATGACCCCAGTCTGCCTCCACACCTCCGCCCCAGTGAGCAGCCCCTAAGAGTGACCAAGCTACCCTGGAGTTTAGAAGCTCCAGCTTGCTGGCCCCTGCCTCAGAAATAGTATCTACATTTTTCACAGAATTCTCTGTGAAACCAAACTGAACCAAAGGGAGTTTTGTAGAACTCTACCCCTTTTTAGTTTCCCTCCCTTGATGGTCCCACTTCTTAAAGCCCTAGTAGTTTGTATGAACTTCCCAGGACTTCCATAAGAAAGCACCACAATAATGACATGACAGAGACGTTCTGTCTCACAGCTCTGGAAGCTGGACATCCAAGAGGTCCATTGGGATGGTTCCTTGCAACTGTGAGTGAACTCGTTCTTCAGCTTTCCTGTAGCTTCTGGTGGTTCGGTAGCAATCTTTGATGTTCTTCAACTTGAAGCTTTACTGTGACTGTTGCCTTCATAATCAGATTGCATTCTTCCTGTATTCATTCCAGTACCTAAATTTTTTTTATATAAACACCAGTCTTATAGGATTAAGAATCTAATCCCATATGACTTTATGATCATTAATAACAACTGAAATTATTTCAAAATATATCTTGGAGATTAGTATTTTAACGTCTTTCAGGGACGCAAATAAATTCATTACAAAATTGATTTCCTGAAAAATCACTTTCCCATTAATCCTTGTCTGAAACTCTGATTCCAGCAAGCCTATCTGTCCATTAAATATTCAGTTACTCTCTCGGTTTTAATGCATGCAGCTGCAAGGAACAAATGGTTCAGCTCTACTTGGCTCAAATGAATGTATTCATTTATGTAAATAAAAAAAAAATCAAAGAGAGACCAAGACTCCAGGCCTAATTCCATTCAATGACTTACGAGTCACTCAATAACTTTTATTAAGTGTAGTCTGTATGTCATGCAATATACTATTTTGGAGATACAATAGCAAAACAAATAGAAACATTCCTGTAATGTTTGATGAAAGGAAGAAAAAAAAGTGAACAAATTTAGTAAGTGAAACAAATATTACTATGATGAAAAGGAGCTCCAGAAGAAACGTTAAACAGGGCTGAGTTAAGTTGAATTTGGTTTTTTTTTTTCTTTTTTCTTTTATTGGTACCAGGAATCAAACTCAGGGCCTCACAATTGTCAGGCAGGTGCCATGTCCCTGAGCTATGTCCCTGGCCCAGTGAAGTAGAATTCATATGCATATATTTAGAGGTGAGTGGAATTGCTTATATAAATAATTTCTTATCATGATGATGAAGATAATAATCAGCTTCACTGTAAAGTAACATTTGAATAAAGACATGGACACAGGGAAGGAGTAAGGCAGGGAAATATTTTAGGAAAGAGCATGCTAGGGAAAGGAAGATTGCCCTGGAGTTTACCTGTAACACGAAGGAGCAGAGAGGAAGCCACCTGGGCTGAGCAGGGTGAGAGAGAGTTCAGGTGAAAGCAGACCGGTCAAGAGCACGGAGAGCTTTGTAGGCTGCTCTAAGGACCTCGGAGTTCACTCTAATTCAGATGGGGAGCTACTAGGCCATGCTGAACAAGAAAGGGGAAGAATCACAGGCTTCCACCAGCCACTGCACTGCAGGGCTGAAAACTGATTGAATGAGGACAGGACACAAGCAGCACTAGAAAGTAGAAGTCTACCAATAAACCAGGCAAAAGTGAGGGTGGTTTGGGCTACAGAACAGTAAGACATACACAAGATGGTGAGTTTCCTAAATGTATTTTGAAGACAAAAGCAATGGTCAGATTCTGAAATGTGTTTTACAGAGAAAAGCAAAAGATGTTCTGGGCGTTATTTTTATTTATACATTTATATATGCATTAATTCCTTTTTATTATGATCAGATGTCTTCAAAGAATGCAGTTACACTTCTCTTTGACCAGCTCAGCTCTTCCACCATCAGTGCATGGCCTGCATCTTCAGGATGCTTTTCTCATGGTAGGGAAGCAAGTGCTTAAGGTTTAGTTGATGACATTCAGGAGACAAAGAGTCTCTCCTCTTAGTCTTCTTTTTTTCTTTTAAAAACAAAAGAGAGAAAACTTACCTAATTTCAAAAAAACAGTAGGAAATTAACACTAGTTAATATATTTCATATTGTTATCTTAGAAGTAATTGTTTGGGCTACAAGATTTAGGCATGAAAAAAATGATCAAACAACCAAACAATTCCTTCTCTTACTCTTGTCAGTAATGTCCCCAGCTTCCTTCTAAATAAAAAAAAAAGTCTTAGCTTACATTCATTGATCAAGAGACTATCCCCTTTATTGTTTTTATCTTTACTTTTCTCTTTTTAAAAAAAAAAAGGGAAAGAGAACTTGCCCTGCCAGATACCTTGGCCTGAATTAGGGTCCGTAGTACTCAGATTTCCACTTGCTGAGACCAAACAGTCTACACCTGAGAGAGGTAAGGCTAATTTGGTTCATGGTTTTAGAAGTTTAAGTCCATGGTATGTTGACTCAGGGGCAGGGATATCATGGCAGAAGGGCATGATAAGGCAAAGCCACTGAGTTCCTAGAAACAGAACCAGACAGAAAGGGACCGGAGATCAGATACAGAGCCCGAGCTCAGCCTCTGTGTTCTGCCCAGACATACACAGAAGTGCACCTTACTAATGTCCTAGGTGGCTAACAAGCTTATCAAGTTAAAAACTCTGATTTCTTACCACTGGGCCCATCCCTAAGCCATTAACCACAGGAGGAAACATGAAATTGCCCCAACCACACTACTGCCTATGGGTTGAACTGAATCCTCTATATGAGCTTGGCTACAAAATACAAGGTAAAATAAATACCATTACAAAGGCAATTACAATTTCAACAACAAATATATGTATCGGTCTAAACAACAAATATATGTATCGGTCTAAGAACTGTTTTTAATTCGTGAACTTATGCTTTTCTTAGTAAATATAACTAACCTTTCACAATACAATGCATGTAAATCCCTTGAAATAAGAAAAAGTGATAGTGCAATGGATGTTTCGTTTCGATCAACCAGTGATATTTTAAGTCTATCTTTAGAGAATTTCCAAACTTCTAATAATGAACATCTTTATCCTTAGCCGAGAGGTCATATGCCAAAAAAAAAAAAAATTGTAACCTGTTCTAATAAAAATGATTTTACTATCATAGTGAACAGACCAATTAGACAATAATTCAGAGAACACTGACTTTGTAAGCTTCAGTATTCCATGATTATGCTACTTCTGTATTAGTGATCTAAGGCCTCATTATTTAAATTCGAGTGACCTGAAGTATTGATACTATCCCTACTGCGGGCTTCTTTCAAAACGTTGATAACCGTGATTAATATTTGAAAACAGAAATAACCTTAGATTGTTCAGAATCATGATGTCAAAATTTTGGTTGATAGCAAGGAAGGAACAATGTGATATTCTTACCCATCACAGGTGTCACAGCTGTCACAAAAGACAGGTCAATAAGAAAAACAGCCTAGCAACTGTAGGCAAGTTTTATGTGACACAAGAGGACTACTAAATGGAGACCCAAAGACCAAGGGGAAACTTCTTTGCATAGTTTCACGAAGAGCGGACAGCTCTATCCACAGCTGACCGGGGGAGAGGACAGGGAAGCCTGTACAGATCCTTCTTGATTTCACTGTGCGGCATTCCGTTCTTTGAAGCAAGACAACTCTATAGAAAGAACAGTCTCTGTAATTTGTAATTTTGCTTTGGAAAGGGTATGGTTAGCTTCAGCGAAGAAGATGGATCAGATGAGGTTTAGAGAAATGCCCTGTTTCTGAAGCTGCTTCTTCTTTAACTGAGTTCTCAGAAGAGCTAAGCATCATTTTTCCAAACACCAAAGGACCACGGGCTAAATTTCCACCTGGAAACAGCATCACTTGGTATAAATTGTTAAATTCTACATCAGTAATATCTTAGTTTCCTGAGAAATTCAATATACATTTTCTACTCCAATTTATCAATGGCATAAACCATCTTTGCATGTGTGTGAGTGATTTGCAGGGGTTACCTTTTTACTGGTACCTGTTCGCAGTACATGCAGTCGTCATTCATCCTGGGAATGGGTACGTGCACGTAATCCAACTTGCTTCTTTTCTTAATCCTCCTCTCTCCCTATCCACCTTGTACCTTCTAAAGCCCCTGTCCCCACTTTCATTCTTTTTGTTACTATTCTCCTTAGCACACCTTTGTGACATACACTGCTTACATTCATCGATGTTATAAGGCTCCTGTACATGGCATATCCAAACTCTACCTACTTCCCCTCCCTTCAGTCTCCTGGACTCCCTTCCATGTGCAGGAGACCTAATCCTGTGTTTCCCTCTATCCATCCTTTCTGATGATATTTTCTTGTCATTTGCTTTTCTCAAATGAGAGACACTCTATGGTATGTAAGCTTGGGCGTCTGCTTTATTTCATTCGGTGTTAAATTTTGCAGGGGAACTCATTGATGACCCTGCTGTCCTGCAGTGGTAATAATGATCAATGCTACCACCAACAAACCTGCAGGAGCTGACTCACCCGTCCTGAACTGTGCTTTAGGTATGCTCCTGCAGTGAAGCCTTCCCAGCTTGTCTGTTTCATTCTGTTTTGTTTTGCTTTTCATTTTATTACTACTGTTAATTCAGGAAAAAAGTTTGCATAAATCCAATCTGTTCTAGAAATATAAGCAACCTTTCCAGTACATACCATTTCCGATATCAAAGTATGCGGTAAACATACAAATAAGGACAAGGAAGCAGCTTGTATGTACAGTACAGTATTTTAAATCACAAAATAAACCGCATAAAGTACAACTGGTAAGTGCTTCCCAATGCCTGCATACGTGGCTTATCAACTTTCTCACCTAAACAGCTCCACCGCAGCTTAACAATTGATTTAATGTGGTCCAAAAATACCCAGTCAGATAAAATATACTTAATCAAAATAATTTGTTTTACTCCACCTTGTATTCTTTCTAAATTAAAGCTTTTATCTACCCCTTTAAAGTCTCCCCCTTCCCCATTAACTTCCACCCTGAAAGTTTCAAAGTGTACACTGGTGCTATAAATATAAATGCTACTTAAGAAACATTAAATTAAGCTTCTTTTTTTCCTTCAAATTTTTTCTTTGGTCATATAATCTGTTAGGCTTCTCAGCCAAGACCAAATATATAATGTGAAAGTCTGTTTCATTCTTATAATCATGTTATGATCCTCATCCTGTAGACACAATCAAGGCAAAAATAAGAGAAATAATTGTCCCCAAACTGAAGATAAAGAATCTCATTCCAGATCCCATAATTCCAACTGCTTCACTAATAGGGAAACTTCTATTTTATTATTTTTTGGGAGAATTATTACTGGCAGACTTCAATATTTGTGATATTTCTAATTGCAAATCTAATGTAAAACAAGAATGTCAGGTTTACTTTTCAAAATAGTTTAATGTGATTTTTGAATAATGGACTCAGTTGATTCCACCATTAATTGGCACATCACAAAAAGAAGCTTTCAAACAAACCTTTTTTTTTTCTTGTCTAAATAGACATAGCTTGATCCAGTTCAGAAAAGTATAACTGAATCTCAGTGGTAACTGATCTTTTAAACTCTCTGATTTAACAATATATAAACACTGTACTTTGTGCCATTTAATGATTTTGTCATTTATATTTCAATACATTGAGGAGAATCATAACATTTGAAAAAGTGCTAAGATCAGCCCTTTAATCTTGGAGGAAGAAATAAATTATCTCTAATTTTGCTTCCAGTCCTTATGTTCATAAATATAAGGAAAAATTTTGAAAGAGAAATAATATAAAATGACTCGGTTATGGAAACTGTCTTACTAAAATTTCCAAATACTAATGTAAAATAGTTATGGTTTAAGTGCTAGTTTGAGTTTCCTTCTTTGAATCAATTCAGTTTAAAAGTGAGCATACCTTCTGACATAGCACCCAAAACAGTAGACATTACTTTTTCTGTCTCCCAGCTAGTTCTTGTGACAGAAAGCATGCCCCTTGACCCAAGGCCTTTGGTCACACCTTTAGATCTCAGAACATTTGAAGCAGACATTACCACAGAATTTTGAAAGAAATCTATGATATGGTTTTGATATTTTATAATATTCATTGAGTGTAAAATATCAAATTCCCTACCTGTGGAGTAGTCAGGTTGGCTAGAAAGTCACTTTTAGACACAATCTTTGACAGAAATAATTCTGCATTTGGAATTAATGTCTTGGATAAACGTTTTGGTTGCATTTACAGCCTGTGGGCATTTCATTTAATCTCCTCTTTGGTTTTCCTTAACTATAGAAAGAGCATAATGCCTGTCAAATAGAGTTGCTGTTATAAAGTCTTTAATAGACTAAAAATTATGGAATTCTTATTACATAGATGCAGATCTCTCTCTCTGTCTCTCTCTCTCTCCCACCCTCCTTCCCTCCCTCCTCCCCTCCCTTCTTTCCTCTGATTTGGTTGGTTGGTTAGTTGATGGGTTGGTTGGTTTTTGAGACAAGCAATTACCATGTAGTTCATCTATACAGTCTCAGCTAGACTAACTCTGCAGCCCAGGCAGGCCTTAAATGCTCCATCGTCCTGCCTCAGCGTCCCAGGAAGTGGGATTACAGGTGTGCACCAGCACACACAGCCCAATCTTTCTCTCTTAAGTGCTATATTTGTACATCCAAAAGCTTTCCAGCAATGAAACCAAAAATGGTGTTAGCAGAACACTATTATATGTAAAGTTTTTTAAAAGGGAAAAAAACTTTCCAATACCATGGCAGACTGAGTTGTGATGGAAAAGTCTCCTACTTAAGTGTTCAGAGATATAACAACTTCAAATGGCAAAGATGAAACTCCCCAGGCGACAGAGAAGAAGTAGCTCAATGCTGCTTCCACAAGGTCAGTGGTGGATGCTGTGAAACTTAGAGAGGCATTTAGCAGACCTTATCACTGCAAATGAGAGACTGTGGTTTTAGCAAGTAGCAGGCAGCAGGACCTGAGGGTTTGGACCTAAGGTAGACTAGAGATGCTTCCAGCAAAGCTGTCCCAGGACAGCTTCTCCCTGGCCTAAAATGAAGGAAAGGAAAGCTTCTATCTCACCCAGGGCTTCCATGGTTTGCAATTGCACTGCTTATGTGGAAAGAAATTTCAAGCTCGGAAATATAAAATTTGATTCAACACCAGTAAAATTCTAAGGATTTCAACCAAAAGCAAAGTTTTGCATTACAGAAAGTTTCACGACCTAGACTCATAGGATGATAACACAGAAGGAAAATGCAGACAAGGCAAAGAAATAAAAACCTGAGGGCCGGTGATTTAGCTTAGTGACACAGCACCTGTGTGGAAAGCACAAGGTCTTGAGTTCAATTGCCTGTACCAAAAAAATACAAAATAAAACCTGCACAGAAAGACGGAGAAAAAAATTGGTCAGTCACTATCAAGTAGGAAACAATTTAAGAGAGAACTTAATAGGAAAGACAAACAAAAGAATTAGCTACTCAAAAAGTTGAGATAAATCCACACAAGATAAAACATTACTTTTTAAAAGAAGCACTTACTATAGTTCCCCTTACTGCTTTATGCACATTAAATTCCTTAACTTTTACAATTGCATGTAAAGCATAAAATCAAATTGAAATACAAGACTTGTTGCTTATAAAAATGGTAATTAAATGAACACCACAAGTATCTAAGGTCATAGAGACTCAGAAGTATTAGAATATTTCCTTTTAAATGCTACAGGAGTCAGATGGGGAGGCAAAAACCTATAATCCCAGCACTGCTGGAGACTGACACAGAAAGACGGCAAGTTTGGGCCCAGACAGGGCAACTTACAAACTTAGCAAGTCCTAGTCTCAAAATTAAAACATAGATCAATATGTAGCTCAGTGAGAAGGCCCTGGGTTCAACCCCTAGCACAAAAAGAAGAAAAAAGAAAATGCTGCTCAAAACAATCTAAAATCAGTTCTTCAAATAAATGGAATAAAAGTGAAAATCAAGCACAGTCTGATAGTTTGCCACAAATAGGTCCTGTTTGAAACAGCCACCAAAGTCTATATTATAGAGAAACATAAATCCAAAAGAAAAGAACACGATGTAAGAAATAATGATAAACCCAGTAATTGCTATTGGCAAGTCTAAATAAACATTGATTGTATAAAACAATGATAATGACCTGGATTAATTTGAGGGTATAAAATCAAAGCAGAACTAAAATATTGGACATCTACATGTAATATAAGGGGGAGAATTTAAATGTACTAAGATTTCTGTCATTTTCTAGATTATGCCAAAAATACAAATTGAAGAAAAAGATCATTAAGTCAAATATCCATACACACTGCACGTACAGGAAATCAATACAGGAAGGGAAGACAAAAAGGTTTGAAAACAAACAGTAATACAATACGATGAAAGAAAGGGTGAGAAAGAAGCTAAGAGGGTGATAGGAAGAAACCCCAAGTAAGATTTGACACTATGTTAAAACACCAGTAACGATTCTAAGTATAATTATAACCAGGTTACTCATTAAAGTCTCAGTATCAAGATATTAAAATCCAGATTTATGCCATTTAACAGGAACATTTATTACTCTTACAGACATACACTGAAAATTAAAAGGTAGATAAAGTTTGGAAGTAAAACGGTGAATAATTGTATGTCAGACAAACACCAATAGAACACTATTGATTCTATTAATATCCAACCAAACCGACTTAATGACAAAATCATTACTTGGAACAAAGATCACTAAATAATGGTAACATTTACACTGCAGAGGCCGGTGTTCTAAATGTTCACACACTGAATGATAGCATGAAATGTAAAAGCAGAAACTGACTAAATCATACAAAGGTTCATGACTGATCTATTCTGGTAGCAAATTTTTCTGCATGTATCTCTGCAGTACCATTTGTCCCTCCATGCATGCCAAACAAATGCGGTGCGACTGAGTTACTACACCTTCAGCCCTTTTCTTCTGTGTAACTTAGCCAGTTGGAGGTATTCTGACACAGCCTCACACACGGAAAAGCACTTTTGCTTATCTAGGCTCTTCCCTTTCTAGATAATAATACACTGTTAAAATCACCTCCCAGCCAAAGTCCTTTAAACAAGTACTGGCCCCCATGGCTTCCATTTTCTTACCTCCTGCTTATTTCTTAGTACTCTGAAATCTGTTAAGGAGATTTCCTACAGTCTCCAGGAAAGTCTCCATTATTATGCATCTCAGGCACTCCTGAACGTGTTTGCCTGAATTTTACCTTATGGATCATTTATTCTTTTTTGAAAGTCTCCAGTGCTTCCCCAAATTGCAAACAAACAAACAAACAAAGTCTTTTAAAGTACTCCTTGTCTTCCTAAAAGTTTTTATGACTATGTTTAAAAAGACAAAAATAAGACAGAGTTTTTATTATATTGCACTATATAATTATGTTATTGTCACATTATTATACATCATTGTATGAAAGTACACATTTTTACTTCTATGCTGTAAAAATCTCACCCATTGCGCTCTTTGTAATCCTGGAAAGGATGATTAGAGTGATGATTTTTCCAGAAGGAGTCCAAGATTTAAGATAAATCCTAGTCAAATCCTGAGGAAATAGTAATGTGTGTGTGTGTGTGTGTGTGTGTGTGTGTGAGAGAGAGAGAGAGAGAGAGAGAGAGAGAGAGAGAGAGAGAGGAATCCATACAGTGGAAGACTTAGACCATGAGATATGACCCTCGCTATTAGCTATGTGGATGAGAGGAAATTTAAGGGCAGAGAAACTATTTTCTCTTGCTTTCAGTGAAGAGAACCCAGTGCAGAATGAGTCTACCCACCCAGAAGCAACCACAAGAAACGAAGAAAAGTCTAAGTGCAAGGTGTGTTTGGACACCGCCTAACCAGTTACCCACCCAGAGGGTCAATTCCAGCTTGCCTTGCAGCTCAGCAGGTATCCCTGAGTTCCCAAGTGACCTGCACAGGGCGTAGGAGCAGCTGAGAGCTTAGTACACATTTTGCTGCAACAGGGGACAGTAACACTGCAGCTGGGTATGGAGGGTTCAAATTCTGCCCAGGCTTCAAATTCCAGGGGGAACTGAGATAGACCCAAGTTATCAGGGAGGCCAAGGGCCCCAGCCAGGCTTAGAAAAAATGTTCCAGCAGTTCACTAGCTGCCAGCTCAGGCACTAAATGACAATTACAAGAGCACATGCAGACAAGGGAAGAATCAGCACTGAGTCTGTTGGTGTCCACAAAAACACAATTATCTTCCCAGAAATCCAAATGCCATTTGGGGAAAGAGTGAAAGTTTGCAGAACTATGGAGAACTGACTGTGTACTTACAATAGTAATTTATCGTGAAAACTCATTACAAGCAGGTACTGTATTTTTTAAATTTTAAAATATTCTTTAAATAAAAGCAACTGCTCAACTCTGTAAAAGAGTGAGGATGAGTGAGATAGATCTACATTGGTAATATCACAAAGCCACACATTTTACACTCATGGGTGCTATACTGGGAGTATATTTTAAATGGTGAAAAGAGAAAGGAAGGAAGAAGAAATATATATATATACATAATATGTATATATTATATATTATTTTAGGTATCTTTATATATAAGATAGCTAAAATAATTATACTACTAATTGTAATAGTTCATGAAAAAGAACACTTAGTGCCTATATATTGTTTGATCAGTTTTGCATGTCTATGTCTGGTAACCTGCCTGCCATTGAAAATAACAGTATGCAACAGAACAGCCTTTTTTAATTTCCTACCCTCTTGTTTTGAAATCCTGTATCGTTTTTGTTGCTGTTGCTTTCTTTTTTTTTATTCTCTTTAAAATAAAAAATTGCCTAGAAATAATTATGTAATTACAGCATAAATCTCCCTCTCTTTTTTAACAGTCGCTAGCATGGCGTGGAAGATATGTCTTGGGGAACATATGTGGTTACTCTGTGCTCTACGAATTTTATTTCATGAGAGTTTACTTTCATAGTTTGTGAACTGCTCATGTCTCTCCAAGGGGGGAGAAAAAAGCAGAGCCAATAGGATATCTCTATATAGAAACAGATGTACATATCTCTACATAGATGTAGATGTACGTTTGCGTTTCTACATCCGGCAAGTACCATAGACCTGCAATTCAAGAGAACCCACAGCTCAAATGAAGTCTGAAAACAAGGTGGTCAGGGAATCGCTCTTGATTCAGAAGGTCAGTCTTCTTTTATTCAGTCTTTCAACTGACTAGCTGAGGCCTACCTGGACAATAGAAGAGGGTAATCTGATTATTTAAAATTCACCCATTTAAAGGTCAATATCAACCACAAATAGGTTAGCATTCATCACTGTCTTTATTTGTAATATACTTCTTGTAGTCAGGGGTTGTGAGGAGAACAATTAGAATCAGGACTTGGAATTTATAGTATTATTTTTATGATCACCCAGAGTTAACACAAGAAAGTGCAGGAAATCTGTCCACAACACTAAAGACATAGAATATTTAGCCAAGGGCCTGAATCCCACAGCAATGTCTCACATGAGTCCAGATGAAAACCCATGACAGTGCCTCCCACGAGCCCAACTGGAGGTCTAGAGCCCTCAAGAAGGACTCACACCAGTCTCTTTTACAGATCCTTCTGGGAAGGCCCATAGGTCAGCGGTGGAAGCTGGAAAGTCTGTGCCAGCGGGTGAAGGAGCTGTGCTGGCAGGTTGAGGCGTCTACGCTGGAGCCGAGAAGTCATGTTCAACACCAAGACCAGAGCTGCCCCGAGCTCCTCCGATGATAAGAACAGTTGGGTACATGCCAGGAAGCCAGCCTGACGAGTTTATCCTGGAGACCAAGCAGCACACATCTCCCCCTGCGGAGCCGGGAAGCAATACCTGGTGTGAGGACTAGAGCTGCTCCGGGAGAACCTAACGGCTCAAACAGCAGCTCGTAGAACCCACAATGCCTCAACACCTCAGAGCATCAACACATAGCTTCTCCTTCTCCACTTCTCTATGCTGGCAGCTTTCTTCAGGTGGGACATCTGTGCTCAGCACCATGCTGATGTAATCCAGCTGGCCTTAAATTGACCACCAGTTTTTAATCAATAATAATACTCCATAGGTTCTTTCAACCCTGAGATTTCCCAGGACTGCTGCTGGTGCCCTGCCAAGGTCCCTTGCTTTAATGGCCGTCTGTCCACTAATGACACAAATCCATCCTGCTTGTGGAATCACCTTTACATTTCAGGTATGTATATTCAATTCTAGTAGCACCAGTTCATTTGGTGTCTCTTAGACGCAGAGGCGACAGCTTGAAGACACAATATTTCAGACCTCCCCTCCTTCACCCCATCTACCATCCCAAAACTCTATTTCTACAAACTTCTATTCCTAATTCACACCCTAAGCAACCGATTCAACCCCAGCATTTTAATGCCTCAACTGGTTAACTGGGCACCACAAACTTATCCTCTTTTAGTGTCACCAGTTTCACTTTTGAGATAGTAAAGCACACGTGTGTCTCGCACCTCCTGCCTCATTCTAGGGTTCTCTCTTGTGCTGCCCTCCCTTCTCTCTCTTGTTTATACATCTGGCTAACCTCTTTTCAACTCCCCACGCTGCTGCCTAAACCCGAGGCAGCAACAGCTAAGTGTTACTCTGTGCTCTAATTATCCCCTCGGCTGTCCAGAGCACTGTGACACTAGAACACAGTTGTGTGTTCAAAAGTCTACTCCTGGCCTAGAATAGTTCTTGAATCATTTTTACAGCCTTTTCCCTTCAGCGCTTATCACAGGGCCAAGAAGAGAACAAGGTTACAAAAAAATTTCTTAATGTAATCTTAACATATAAGTGAAAAACCACACTTTACAGGGTTTCTATAGAAGTGCAGTTCTCAGATTGTGTTTTGTGGACCTCTGAATGCCCTCGATGCATTTTTAAGGAATCTAGAAGACAAAAAATAAAGTTTTCATAATAGCATGGTGGCATTACTTGCTTTGTTTGCTACATTAAAACTTCCAATGATGGTGCAAAAGCAATAGCGGATAAAATTGTTACTTTGTTTTGTTTTTGTTGTCGTTTTCGTTCTTTTTTTGCAAGAATAGAGAGAATATCACTAAATTGTATTGTTGATTATAATTCACTACATGATCTCATTTAAAAATAATAAAAATAAAATTACAATAGAATGCCAGTTTTACTTAACAATGTTCTTGATTAAAAATGAAAACTATTAATTTTATGATATCTCAAACTCTTTGTATACTTCTTTTTCATATATCCTCTCAAAAATGAGAATGATGCCACAACTTTTCTACTGCATAACAACAAAGTATTTGTACCAACCAAAGCATTCGTGTTTATCCATGTTGTTTTTCTACAGAACTTCGCTATAAATTTGAGGGTGGTAGATAAGCAAACTATAGTCGTTGACATTGACATGTACAATATACACATTTTCCTAAAAATTAACAAAATGAGATTGACATCTGAAGAAAACAATTGACATTATTACTGTCTCTGACAAAGTGTGCTTTCAAGAGAAAACTGGTATTTCAGTTTGCTGACAATTTTCCGATACTGAAAGATTTTTCTGATGGTAGCACTAGCAATATTAATGAACATTTTTATCACATGATAAAATATTTCAATGTTTGAAAGATCTGAATAGATTCGTGAGCCAATATTGTCAAATGAACATGAATAATGGTACCAAGTCCTACATGGATAAAAGGTTTATTCAAAATATAAGACCTGTGTATTTTGTTTTAGAAGACTACTGAAAATTTATTGGTTGGCTTCATTCTATATTGCAATGAATTTTATAAATCTACTTGATGAGCTTTAGTGTGATATACAAAATACCATATATATATGAACATTTTGTATACTTTCACCAAAAGAAATATAGCACATATACAGCAGATATAATAACATTACTGTCTTTCATTACATTGCAATATTTACAGAAATATTTACAGTAATAGAAAACAAGGTTCCTCTACTTACAGAATTCTACAATTCACTTACATATTTTTAATAAAAATATGCTATTTATCTTAACATGCTATTTGAAAATGGGCGAATACTTAATTTGAAATGTTTGAATACTTAATTTGAAATGTTTCAGCTTTAATTCCTACTATACAAAGTAAATAAAGATTGAAATAATCTACATTTAAAACCTCTTTGGGGGCCTCAATAATTTGTAAGATGACTAAAGGTCCCCAAAACTAAAACAGTTGCTAATCACCACTATGGTAATATTTACCTTAAGTTGCAAATAATTGAGACAAAATTATCTGTGAGGAAGCCACTAATTCTTATGTTGGTAAAGAACTGTAAATCTTTATTTAAAAGTGAATTTCAAGAAACGTATTCTGGATAGTCAGTTAGAACACTGGTTAAAGAGGTCCATGGAGCCTGAGCAGGAATGCTCAAACCCTGGCCGTGTGACTTGGATACATGAAGATTAAGGAAGGAGAGGCCAAATGGACGCCTTTTAGAGGCAAGAGACTAATTATTATTGCTAACTATTAGTTGCCTGTGAGAGGATTTGACTTCTATGTCATAGTGACATCACCATCAATTGCAAAATTTCCTGTACTCAAAGAAATGTGAATGAAGTCACATATACCAGTTCTGACCACACTGTTAGATTGGCCCCTGAGGTTCTGACACTGTTTTCTCTGTCCCACAGAGGGGCACTGCCAGTGCCTCCACACGAGGGACTTCAACAGGGTCCAAGAAAGTGGGCAGCCTGGAGGAAAGCTGTGTGGACAGTGTGACACATGCAGAAGTAAAGCTCTGGGTTTGCAGGGCAACTGTAACAGCAAAATATAAGTAGAATGTTAGGTCACTAGCAGTCATCACCATAACATCTGTTAATCACGTAGATAACATTATGGCTAAGTCTTTCCATGAATAAAAGAATCTTCACAATTTTATTAATATGGTGGCCTCTTGGTGAGCCCATATAAAAAATGCACTGACTTTTTTCTTCATTATCTTCACCCTCTGATTTCTCTCTTCTGTCTGTACCTCACTTTTATTTTGGTTTAGCACAGGTAGCACAACTGATTCAGGAAAGTTGTCCCTATCTTTTAGTACAGTGACAGCCCTCATTGATCTGGGTCTCCTTCCTTTTTGCCTGGAATTGGTTCAAGAGTGAACGAGTGCCTCACAGTTCCAGGTGCTAGAGCATAGTAAAATGGACCAGTTTGCTTACAAATGGAAAGTTATTTCTGGAAGTTCAGCACCATGGAAGTCTGTCAGGGTGAGGGTGAAGGTGCGGCCAGGTTCCAGTGAGGTCCCTCTTCCAGGTTCTGGACCTCAGTGTCTACACTGTAGCCACACTTGGTGGAAAGAGGCTGAGAGAGTTCTCTCGGACCTTTTCTATAAAATGCTTAATCTCATCATGAAGATCCCACTGGCGTCATCTCTGAGGGAGAAAATTTTAATATGAAATGGGGGAGGGGGGTGGACAAAAACATTCAGTCCATTGCAGCAAATGGCCCAATACTGGCCAAAAAAGAATCAATAGAAGTTTGATAGAAGCATCTAGAAAATTGTCCCTAACATTTAAAAGAGTCATAAGATGACTTTATCTCACAACGTAAGTCTTGCAAAAGAGAAAATGTACTTTAATGTTATGAACACATGTCCAGTAAGCTAGGTGCTAAGGAGCAGAACTAGAGAAATGAGCTGTGCTTTTCAACTCCGTAGCCGTTTTAGGCAAACAAAATCGTCTGTCCATGTAGAATTCACTTTATTTAAATGAATGACATCCTTCATTAATAAACCCATTTGAGTCCTATTTTCTGATCGCTTCAGTAAGAGTACCCTGAGAACCCTAAGGAAGCTATTTTTATTGTCAAATTTCCCGCCAAGCAGAATTTTACAGATTTTTGACCTTCATCTGTTGCTGTCTTGCTACAGGGAATAATTTGCTAGAAAGCGGATGTTAACGCTATGCCATTTGTGTCTAACACTCTTCCATCCGTGTGGCCGATTGACTCACGCCCCCAGGTAAGGACTTTTCAAACTCTGGCTTATATTTTTCATAGCAGTAAGAGTTTATGATGCTGCACTAACAGACCACTGTTAACTACAATGCTAGTGCTTGAACAAATGCATCATTTTCCAGCACTGTTTCAGAACTGCATTGGAGAGTAATAGTATTCTAAGCCAACTATTGCATTTATGACCAAGGATGTTACTCTTTTATTCAAAATGCATGGTTACTGTTTTATACGCTATTCACTGTGTGATCTGCATAAGCCATCAATAGGTTACAACATAGTTAATCACACCAATAATGTCTGTAAAACTAGGCTCACAAAAACTCCTGAATCGATAGAATGCTTTTTTGACTTTATATGTAAGAATGCATAACTTCTTTTCCCTATTGCAACAAAATGAAGGGAGGTGTGTGTCCCAGGATTGACTTCACAGGCACGGGATGTCAGAGTTCTCCGTCAGGTAGTCAGAGATTCCCTTTGCTTTCCTTCATGGTCTCCACATGACATCTTCAATTAATACCACTTGAGACAGAAGCAAGGGAGCACATTCATCTTTTATAGATTTCTTTATACAGTTCTTTTTCTTATATTGTCAGAAAGAAGCACATTCATCCAGAAAGATAACAGCAGACTGTTCTTTCCATCTTGCAGCAAACCTTAGCCCAGCCCCAGAAAGCCGTGGGCTCCCCCGATCTGCGCACCTTCCTGTAGTCATCATACTGACCCTCAGTGTCAGAATAAAACCGAGGCTTTGTCACGGGCGAGGACTCTGTAACGTGACTCTGAGGGAACAACAATATCTGCGCCTTACCATCTCTTTTAGCAGACATAATTTAATCGTGTGTCTCCCTGAAATCCTCTACTCCTTCCAAAATGGATTCTACCATTTCCCCTATTTTAGATAAGTGCATGGCTAGCACAAACCAAGGGCAACAGGAAGGACATGTATAAATATGCGTCTCTAAAAGCCCATTATCTCTGTATAGATAAGGTAATGTAAGACAGCGTATTCCACACCTCGTGATTTAATACATAGCATGTATAGCTTAAAAGACTGTTTAGCATAAAAAATTAGAAATGACATAATCTCCAAATGGAAGATGTTTTAATAAATAGTAGTACAACTGGAAACATACATTGACTTTGGAAAAATAGACAGTAGATAGATACTTTTACATTTTAATTTCCCTTTGGACCACTGGTCCCCATCTCAGAAGTAAGAGTTAAATGCACAATAGAATTAATATCTCAACAAACTGAACCATTGGGGAGCAATATTTAAAAGATATACCATTCTATTGGTACAAGCCATTCTCTTATGATTTTCTCCAATTGTGCTCAATTAAAATTATTCAATTTTGAACTCTTCTTTCTAAGTATTTCTGAACATGAGACCTTGTCTTACTGTCATAAATAGCACTAGGTGTCCTCTGCCCATTTCTCTTCCCATTGCCCAATACTGTTGCTCTGGGGTCTAAGGTATTGAAATATCTCACTGAAAATCTACCAGAGGAAAGAAGGAAGTTTTTTCATTTTCATTTTCCTGTTTATTTGAGTAATTTCTTCTGTGAGTCTCTCTTTGTTCTAACAATGGGCATCTTCTTTGCCACATTGAGAAGGCACCTTTTCAACTTTTGTAAGCTTGTAATGGGAGTTTTGTAATCAGATACATTTTCATCCTATTTGCTGTCATACTGCGGTCTCCTTCATATAAGAGTAGGTAAAATATAGCATAATATCTGTTTTTCCTGTGAGCCCAGAAAACACATGAAACCACAATCAGAAACTGGTAGTTCATCATATCTCCCCAGTACATGGATCAACTTCCTGAATATTATTAGAGACCAGGCAGTTTTTATTGATGATGCATGAATGGATTCATAGCCCTATGCGTCATTCTCCACTCATCGGTAGTTGATTTATATAAATGTAACAAATGTTTCCATTGAGCAGAGATTGAGTGATCACATTATGTACCAATCAATATAGATGTGATGTTTGTTATAACAAAGACTCAGTGGGCCAGTGGCACCTACATTGAAAATTCTAGCTCTAATTTTTAAAAATTGTACCAAGTCTATCTTGCATGGTCAACAGCTCATTCATGTCACTTTTCAGACATTATTTTTCTTTCAGGGTTTGAACAAATTTCACTGTAATTAAATTGCTTGAAATCAAAGCTCTGTAGTCTTTTCCTGATAAGAAGTCAGGCAGGAAATAAAGAAGCTGAGGAAAAAATTTGGAAAAAGAAAAGTCATGCAAAGAGCAATCAGAGATATTTATGGTATGAATGGCTTCCAGACTGGAAATTGGAGAATTTAAGTCACATGTGCATGACAAGAGAGATACAAATTAAAACAACACAGAGATTCCATCTTACCTATGATAGGAAGAATATTGTTAACTAATCAAATAGTAACAATTTCTGATGAGGCTGCCTGGAAAAAGGAACCCTTCTGCATTGGCGGTGGTAGTGTAAGCTAGTGTAATCAGTATAGAGATCATTATGAAAATTCCTCAAAAAATGAAAATAAGAAATTCCATGTATTTATTTCTAGGTTTTGGGTACAAGGGATCAAACTCACAACCTCTCATTTGTCAAGCAGGTGCTTGAACCACTGAGCTAAATCTCCAGCCCATTTAACCTGGCTATTCTCTTTTTAGGCATCTTCCCAAAGAGTTAAAGATACCACACTACAGTGACACATGTATACCCACGTTTTTAGCAGAACAATTCACAAAAGCTCTATCTTGGAAGCAGGCTGTATATCCATCAGAAGATGAATGGACAAAGGCAATGTAGCTTTTACACACAGTGGTGCATTACCCAGCCGTAAGGAAAGATAAACTGGAGTCATTTGTAGGAAAATTGTGTACCTTGAGAACATGATGTTAAGTGAAGTAAATTGGACATTGTGTGGTTTCTTTTATATTTTATGAGAAAGTCTAATTACAAACAAAGAGTAAAATAAAAGGTAGATAACAGGAAGTAGAGAGAGAGATTTTTTTCAAATGGGAAGAGGATCAAGAGATGGAAGGATAGGGAGGGATGGGAGGAAAAATCAATGAAAAGACAAGTAAGATGTGTTATGTACACATTTCAACTCTACATGAGAAATTTAAACATTATGTCCTATAAAATGTACTAAAAAGTTTTTAAAATATGTTTTCATTACTAATGTAGGCAAAAATTTAATAGTTACATGGGTAACGGATTTTTACTCAAAATTAGTGGTGTCTAGAAGATTCTTAAGTGATATATTAAACTTAGAATGTACTCAAATTTGTATTTTCCAATTATCCTACCTAGGTTTCAAGTACCATCTCTTCTAAAGCCTTGATCTATTTCTGTAGCTAAAAGTAATCCAACCTACTCAGTGGAATCACTCAGAAGGTTAGAAAACAGGTGGGTCTGAGTGCACTTTCAAAATTTTAAATATTTAAATAACTCTCAGTTCACTCATTCTTTAATTCAACAAATATTTACTAATTAACTACCATGTGTCATCCTCCCCCAGGAGCATTATTTAAGCAAAAGACAAAAATCTCTCATGAAGTTGACTTTTAAGTAGGAGAAACCAGTAGTAAACAAGATATGTAAGATATATTTAGAGTTGAGTAGGAGAACATATTAAACAGAAGAAACTCATGTTATTTGTATATGTAGCTAAACTTTAGCTTTCTCAATGAATCATCATTGAGAAAGAGGTTTTTTAATTAATAATCTCTAAGTAGGAAGATAAGCTGTAAGGACACTTGGAAAAGCAACAATCCAGGCAGAACAAAAACAAATTGCAAAATTATCTGCAAAGGAATCCTTTGGAAAGTTGGAGGAACTTAGAGGATGTCAGCTTGAGTGGGGAGTGATAAGGTGAGGACCGGGTGTACTTCCTCAAATACACAGGAGGATTTTGTCATCAAAGGCACCTGGTTAGTAGTAATCAGTTTTTCTAATTAATAAATAAATCTTTCACTATTTGAGGGCTTAAAATTCATCTGTGGGCACTGCCTTCTCCTTCCTCTCTTTGTACCCACTGCCTGTGTTCTTGAGTAGACCATGAGATTAAATCTTCATCATTATTTTGTACCTTAGAACAATATACTGGACAAATTGCTGTGCTTTTCACTGAGCTGAACTTTGTTGATTCTTTCACTGTGGAAAAGTGGCCACAAACTTGGCTCCAAAGCACAACTCAGGAAAGCTTCATAAATTTTACAGTCACATCCAAATACCTGATAACTGACTGTAGGTAGATGTACACTTCCCCAAAATTTTCTTGGAGTTATTAACAATCTATAAAAGTTCCCCAGATGGTACAGTGTCATTCAATCAGTCAATAAAAAATGCAATTCAGTGATTACCACGTGGCCAGAACCATGAGGATTCACCCCAGACATGACACACATCATCTCTATCAACTAAAACTGACGCACCAGTGCAGATGACTGTCATGATTTCTAGCTGCGACGATTCTGATATGAATGTGACTTGTGTCACTTCTACACTACTGATATTTAAATATGAGGACTAAAAGTAAAAAAATAGCTATCTTTGATAGAACCCGTGCCATGTGCTAAGCACATGGAAAACCCTTTAGAGGTATTATTTTGTTTAATATTCATATGATCTGGAGAAGTGGATAGCACTCCTATTTTAGGGATGAAGACATTGAGCACTTCCACCTGTGAAAATGCTAAATTCTGGACAGTGTCTTGTGAAACCAGAGCTTGAACCTAGACCCGTCTGTTCTCAATGCCATATTCTTAACCTCATAGACCCTGTGTTCCCAACTGGTTACTTCTTCAGTAATTTTTTTTAAGGCCCAGTACGGCAAGGCCACATGTGGTGTAATTTCAGACCTATCAAAGCCATTTGCTGGTGACATCTGAAGACCATAAAGGTCCTTAAAACCTCAACTTATCAGGTGCTCCTCAGTGTCTTTGAAAATGAGCATGTGAGAGACCAGGGATAAAGAAAAAAAGAAGAGAGTAAGTAGGAAGAGATGGCACTATGCACAGATAGCCTAAGGATATTAAATTTGGAGGGGGTAACACCTAATTATTCTAATTAACTATTATCTCAAAGCTGTTTGTGTATCCCTTCACAACTGCTTGGTTAATTTTAAGAGTATAATTTATATAAGTAATAAATACTTTAAAAAAGGGAAGGAAACCAGAGGCTAGGCTTCTGGAAACAGGAAAACTGAGAGAGTGGAGGAAAGGAAAGAGGAAAGATTGCAGTTGATGAAGATATATTAATTACGTATGCCATCTTCCCAAAACAAACTGTCATCACATAACATTTGCAATATTCTCATGCATTAATAAAATATTTTTCAGAACTTTAAAGCCTTTTAGACAGAATTTTAAATGTTTAAGTTCAATTGTGAAGATTTATAGATTTGAATTTTGTTAAAAAATGATTGTTTAAAATAAACTCCTATATTTTATTTTTTCCTGGAAAATAAAGACTACAATTGAAGAGAGCATGCCATCAACTGCCTCAAGATGTTTCTTTGTCTCATTAAGTAGACAGAAAAAACTGCATCAAATTTTAAAGACAATGCTTCTGTGCTTTTCTGACTTTTTGTTCGAATGAGCAACAATCATAGCCTAGTGTACATTCCTCAGGCTAAGAGCCAGGCTGGACTGCACCCTCTTCTCCAGCAAGGAACATGAATGTTCTCTTCTGAGCAGCTCTCGCCTCTCCTGACTGTGATTCATAGGAAACTGCTGTGTGGCTTACAAGATATTGAGTGGTTTTTAATATAAATTGGAAAGAACTTAGAAATTTCCTGTTCTTTATGAGAAATCTGCTGCCCGTATCATTACTACTCATCAAGTGCTTGCTATTGATGTGTTCTTCTAGAGCTGGTCATGTCCTGCAATAAATTATTACTATTTTTTCATACGTATAACCTACGTGTCATCCTCAGGTTGATTTATTTACTCTTCTGGAAACTGATACGTAATCTTTGAAGCATCCTTTGCTAGCACTAAGATGTATAAATACAACCAGCATTTCTTTCATTTAGTATCTTTCACAAAAATTTGGTATAGGGCTGGGGATGTAGCCCAGCGGCTCAAGTTCTTGCCTGGTTAGCACAAGGTCATGAGTTGGATCTTTCATACCAAAAAAACAAAAGAAAAAATTTGGTATAGTCTTAAACCAGAATCACATTTTGAAATGGGACTCCCACAATCTATCTATCCTGTGATATGTGATTTCCTTCCCCAGACCACCTCCTTCTTTTCTGCTACAATTCTTCACCAAATACTGCACACTGTCCCAGCCCGGACCTTTTAACTTATCTTTTTATTTGTCAGTTGCCTGCAGCACCATTGCCTGCCTTATTTTGCAGAATAGTGTTTTCAACATCATCTTCTACTTTTTCCTCTTATGCAATTTTCCATTCCAGTCCTCAGGGAAAAATTTAATAATAATAATAATAATAAATTCCAGTACCCATGAATGATCATATGCTAGACAATAGTTATAAATAATTTTCAAATACCTATATGTATATATACTTACCTGTAGTTCTTTTCACTGATAAATATTCTAATACATTTTTTTAGTTTACTCCACAAGCATAAATAATCTGTGAAAGTAAGTAAGTGAAATAAAGATTTTCTTGTCTCTGCCATTTCTGGAAAGGGCCTTTCTCACTGGGTTTTGTCACTGAAAGGAGAGAACTCTGTAGCTCCGTTTGGTCAGAGTTCTTCAAACATCTGTATCCATGCTGTAGGCTTAATGCTGCTGGGGACAGAGACTTGGTTAGTTTTTTTCTTCATTCTGCAAAGTGCTTGGAATTAAGCAGCAGGAATTACAGGACAATAACGGAAAAGGCTTAGGACAGACAGGAAGAAAACAAGAAATCATACCTCAGTGCTCTGCTGTGCTGTGAGGGCAGGACGTCCTGGAGCCCAGAGCACGCATCCACAAGCTCTGTCCGTGTGGAAGAGCTTGTCTGTGGTGAGCTCGGGTTTACTTTGCAGCATGTAAGTCTGAAACAAGCTTGGATGCTGGTGCTTACCCCCTCAGGGAGCACCAGGCTGGAGGTGAAAATGATGGGCTCCTTCCTGCAAAAAAAAAAATTAAAATGAAGCCTCGTTTATGCATCTAAATAGTCTCTCAGTGCGGCCTGGTTGGAGGGACCAGCTATTTGCATCAACTGAGATTGTTAAATAAATCTCATCCCAGAGCAGGAAGTTTTGAACTGCGGTCCTGTTATCTGAAACTCACCTGCTAAGTCACTGTCAGTCAGGGGATCATGATATTGCAGTTTATACTGTTCATTAGACTCCACGTGTTCTGTGCAAAGGAAGGACTCATTAATGGGTTGAGCTTAAATTTTGTATGATTAACCATATACTTGGTAGAATTTGAAAACAACTCAAAAAGGCTTGTATTCATTTTTATAGCAATCAGCTAACAGCCTATAATTTCATATACAGACATTCTAATAAGCATAAGAAAAAACAATGGTGAAAGTATAACTAAGAAGTAGGATTTCTTAAATCATTTTGTTATGGGTTAGAGCTGTAAAAATATATACCAATAACATATTATGCATGTTATGCATGATATATGCACAACACAGCAGCAAGTTATGCACTTAATTTTAAAATTAAGAAATTTCTGATGCTAAAACTCTGCTAACTTTATAAAATTCTGATTTATTTTCAGGGAAGTTAAATAATTTCTTTAAATTCAACATTAGTATAAGCATGGAAATCTTCAATTAACCAGGCATATACTTTGCAAAATAAGATTAGGTATGTTTAAAGATAAATGAAACATAAAGGTTGGTTGCAATGGTAAAATCTTTTCGATCTGTACTTAACATTATAAATACCCTGTTACGCTTTAGAAAATAGCATCTGTGCCCTGATTTGGTACTTATTTATTTAATGAAAACAAAATCACTCCCCCTGGTTTAATACTGCTCATAAGGATATTCCCATTATCTATTCATTTTCAAAATTACCAGATTCTTATTATTTTTAAATTCTTGGAGAATACACTGTACAGAAACAAATACTATTCATTTTTATTTGAAGTTAAATATCAAATTTAAAACAAAATTCCTGGCAGGGAGCTGGACTTAGTTTTCTTTTCCCATGCAGGAGTTTGGATGACACTAAGTCATCCAAGCTCAGAGAGACTGGGTTATAGCATTTTCAAGCAATGAAACTAAGAAAATGTCATTGAGTTGAAGATTACATAATATGAACTGTCAGTGTCTGACGGGAAAAATAAGGTTATCAAAAGCCCTTTCCTGAATCTATGTAATGCCAAATTTTTGTCTGAACACTAAAACATTCCATTAACTCCGCTGGGTGAAGGTTAGTTCATTGATGTGGTTTAAACCCTGGAGGATATCAGATATGCTCAGATCTGTGACCTTTTCTTGGGAGAAATAAGGAGCTGGGTGTTGTGATACTGGGGATATACAATGAATTGAAAAAAACTCCAGAAGCCTTTTCCTCTTGCTACTAAGTCTCGTGGGACTTAACTAAAAACTGATTTTCTATAAGCCAGATTTTGATATCTATATTGATACTTCACTTCTAGTTATTTTTTTTTTTTTGGTCCAGGTAGAAAGTATGTTGAAAACATAAAATCACTTCCATTTATAGATATGACAAACCCTACACATTTCCAACTTTTATTATTATAGATATGGGGATTAAGCAAATGAAGTGTGCTCATCTGCTAGACTGGGAAGATTTCAATGGTGATTGGTATCCAGGATCAACAATTCAGTGAAAACAGAAAACACAATTGGTATGAATATGAAGTAGCTTAGTAGTTTAATATTTTGTGAAGGGAAGGTACTATCTATCAAGTGCTTATAAATGTAGTTTTATACTGCCAACAATATTCATTTTATTATCTTTTTAATTCTGTCTCTTTTTTCTCCCATGCTGAACACTAAAGCCAGGGCCTTACACATGCTTGGTAAGTACCTTACCACTGAGCTATATCACTACCCCCACCAACAATATTTCTAAAAAATGGATGGTATAAAACTCTCACACAAGAATGTAAAACCACAGGCTCACAAAGGTTCATTGCAAAATAGTTAAAATTATGAAAAATGTAGTGTTCATTTAATAACCATTCTAAAAAGAGGCTGCATGAATTGTGATATATTCCTCTGCTGAAATTCTCTGAAGTTTTTTTATACGAATAGGATAAAGCATATTTCATGACATATTGTTCAGTAAGACGCAAGTTAGAAGGATATATCCGTAGTAAGAATATACTTCGGAGAGATAAAATTAACAACATAACTATACGTTACTATTTCTAGAAAGACAAAAATTTCAGAAACATATACCACATGAAGAACTGTTGCTGTTTCAAGTGAGGGAATTATAAAAAAAAACTTTCATATTTAACTTTATAAAATTTATTTAGTGCTCAGGATTTTAACCATAAGGATACATTGTTTCTGTATTCAGAAAAGTAGGATTAGATCAATTATGCATGTCTATATCTGGTAATCTAAGCAATTCTTTTGAATATACCTATGCAAAATAACAATCTTTGTTAAGTTCTTGCCACCTTGATTTGGAAGCCTATATTGTTATTGTTTTTGGAGTTTTTGTTATTGTGGTTTATTTGCCTCTTTTGTTTCTTGCTTTTCCTGTATTTTTCATTTTGCTTTGTTTTTCCCACTTTAAAATAAAAAAAAATACTTAGAGGAAAAACTAGATAATTTTAATATAACTTTTATTTTTAAATATCATATTGCTGCTAGCGTTTTTCTTCTGTAATTTTCTACCTTATTGAATTGTTTCTCATGTCTTACTCAAAGAATTCCAAAAAACTAAAGTTTTCTACCTTTTATTTCTCATCTGTAAATTCTTAATTGCTAGAAGAATGTGGGGAGTAACTTTTCTGATCCAAGTTGTTGACGTATGCTGCTATCACAATCTGAAGAAGTGGTTTTACTCCAATAATTATTAATGCTATACATTAGTGTGTTCTATAATAAAAAAAACACACTGTGCTCATCATCTTACTGATAGAGATAAATGCTATTTCAAAGAGATTTTTGCTTATACTGGTGCTGATACTATATTAGGATCATAAAAATACGAACCAAAAATATGTCTTTGGTTTCCGTCACTTAGAAGCTACCATTCAGTGAAATTATATATGTTTTGTAATAACATTGTGGTGATGATTAATTTTCACTACCGCATTTTATATCATGTGATACAGAATGGAAATACAGAAAAGTGCTATTTAACCCTAGTATGAACGTTCTGATGCCAAAAAAATATCAACCCCAAATTTTGTAATGAAAACAAATACATGAGTTCACTTTTAAAATATGTCGGGCTAAACATCCTGAAAATATTTTTAGGACAAAATATCTAGAAATGTTGTATCAAAATAATAGTGTTTTTTTTTTGTATCATTAACAACAGGCTTTCAAAAATAGGGAAATCCTTAGGAGGCAAAAACTAAAACAGGTAACTGCATGGTAAAAATCATTAAAGGGTGAAGAGAATGGGCCCAAAATGATCAGTTTATTACTAATTCCACACAATGAATGCAAATATCATGTGCTGCAGTCATACAACAATAGAAAAGAAGGGCAGGAGTTAAGTCTCTACTTCAATGTGACACTAAAATATTATATTATATTTTTCACTAAATTTAAAACTAGAATTTAAACATTGGAATTCCTGAAAAATAGGGATTATAAATCACACTGGTTGCATCAACTTCAGTTCTGGGTAGGAAAAAAATGTTTTCTAAAGATTTATAATTACACAAATGCTTGGGGGCTTATTTGTGTGATCAAAAAATAAAAAGCTAAAAATTGAAATATTTTAAGTAGTTAGCTCTCTGGAGCATGTGGAAGAAACAAATGCAAATTTTTATTAAAGAGAGACAACCAAAGGTTCATAAGATTCCCATAGTTCAAATGGAAACAAGATCTCAATACACCACCATGAGTAAAAGTCAGGAAAAAATAAAATAGCATTTCAAGATGGATATGAATTTCTGATGCTGGCATTGCTAATGCACATAATATAAAGAAGTGAATCAAAATCATGAGCAAGAAACAAGAGGCTTTCAGAAAAGATCAGAAAATTTTAATGCATAACTGTTGTAGTCAGGGGTTATGCAGAGAACAATTAGAATAAGGACATGGAGTTTATAATATTATTTTAGGATGGTCACACAGAGTTAGCACAAGAAAATGCAGGAAATCTATCCACATCACTAAAGACATAGAATATTTAGCCAAGGGCCTGAATCCCATAGCAATGTCCCACATGAGTCCAGATGAAGACCCAGAGGTCACAACTAAGCCTCCCACAAGTCCAACTGGAGGCCTAGAGCCCAAAAGAAGGACTCACGCCAGTCTCTTTTATGGATCTGTACTGGAAAGGCCCAAAGGTTAGTGGTGGAAACCAGGAAGTCTATGCCAGCAGAGTGAAGGAGCTGTGCTGGTAGGCTGAGGGTTCTATGCTGGAGCCAAGAAGTCACACTCACATCAAAAACCAGGGCTGCCCTGAAAAGCATCATAGCCATCCTCAGTGACACAGAGGCCCCGAACTCCTCCGATGGTAAGCACAATTGAGTCCATGCCAGGAAGCCAGCGTGACGAGTTCATTCTGGAGACCAAGCAGCACACGTCTTCCCCTCCAGAGCCAGGAAGCAATGCTCCACGTGAGGACTAGAGCTTTTCCAGGAGAACCAACAGCTCAAACAGCAACACGTAGGAGAACCCACAATGTCTCAAAGCACTAATGCACTAATGTGATAGCTTTTCCTTCTCCATGTCTCTATTTATGCTGACAACCTTCCTCAGGTGAAACATCTATGCCCAGCGCCATGCTGATATAACCCAGCTGGCGTTAAATTGAACACCAGCTATTTTTTAATTTTTTTAAATTTTATTTTACAGAGAATAAAACAAAACAGGACAGAACAAAATAATAAAATATATTTTAAAAACCAATGTGTATAAATTCATCAACACATTATGTTATAAAATTTTACCGAAGTCTTTGGAATTTGTACAGTTGTATAAAATTTTAAATATTTTTTTTCATTCTAAAGTTAATATTAAGACAATGAAAAATTTTTTCTAATTTCATTATCTATGTTCTTGAAATTTAATAGTTTATTATTATTATTTTAAAGAGCTAGAGATGATAAAATGAAGATAGTTGATTTTTTTTTTACAAAGAAATATTTAAGTGGCAGCTGTAAACTGCATAAGGGCTTCAGTGGTCTCAAATGCATGAATTTAAACCATAGGGCTGTCCAGCAAACAGAATATTATACCCACACACAATTTAGTGAGTAAATAACTCTCACTTTCTCTTGGATAACTCAATCCATTAATCCACGTGTTATGGTTGATACATTGTGTCAACCTGAGAAGCCTAGAAGCTTAACTGAGTAACTGGGCAGCTCTCCATGCTGGGGTGTAGAGAGCACGCTCTTACCTCTCTAGGGTGTTGTTCTTTGTGTCAAATTGAAAAGGTTAGAAGTTGAAGTGATTTAGCAGGGGGCCAGGGTCCTTACTTTGTAAACATCCTGAGCCTGTGCAAGAGGAGGGCAGGCAGATGGTGTGGGTGGCAGCCGGCATACAATATAAGGGAGGAAAACAGACTTGCTCCCCACCCCTCTTCTGCCGCCTTGAAGTGTTGCTCCTGTGCCATGCAACTCTGCTTTGGAGCCAGCAGATTATGGACTGAAACTTCCACAAACTGTGAGCTAAATAAACCTGTCCTTCCTTAACTTTGGGTGTTGAGTATTTTGTTCCAACAATGAGAGAAAAGTAACTAAGACACCAAGAATCTGTATATTGTTAACACTAAATTGTTTATGTGATAAACCAGTATCAAAAACACACGAATTATCTTTCTTTACAAGTTAGAGAAAAAAAAATAGTTATCACTTCTATTTTGTTTTGGTTTTGATGTGTGCCTTTCATAAGTCCGTAATATAACTGAAAAGTTATCTAGTTTTGCTCTTTTGAATCACTGTTAGCAGTGTTGACTTGTGGAATATATCCTTCTGTCATGGCTCTTTTTCTCATGCTTCAACTATAATATTAGAAATTTGCTTTGATCAAGATAGACAATTCCTAGGAAAGAATGTCTTTCCATTTAATGATGAGGGAACACACATACATGAAAAATATGACTGAAGTTTTGCTTGTTATGTAAGAGCATATCTAAACCTGACTGGAAATGACAGAGGTAAATGAAATCCTAATTTGACCATGACAAAATATAATAAACTGTGAGAATTTTGGCAATTTTGATTTACAAGGTTTTTCCGTCTTTTCCAGTCTGTACTGTCTTCTTTCTAGAGAGAAAATAGTTCAACAATTTGATAAGTTTATTGTTACATAGTTTTAGTAAAAGCGGTACAGACATTCCCCATTTAACAGCTCAGTTTTGTTCCTGCCACTAGACCCTTAGACAAATAAGGAATTATATTAGTTTGTACAATGCAACATGCGGAACTAAGAAATGGTCAAAGGAAACTCCAACTTGATGACTTTGCTTTCATTTGCATGATTAAATTTAAGTTTCTTTTTAACTGATAAATAAAAAGTGGTGTATATTTATGGGCTACCATACAAAGTTTCCATTCATGTGTAATCACAGTGCAATGTTCACACCAAGGTAAAATTCCCTAGTCTCTCAATATATGTCACTTCCTTATTCTAAAACATGTAAAATCCTTTCTTCTAGCCACAGAGTCCTTATCTACAGTCAGCCTACTGTGCAATGGCAGAGCAGAGCTTCTTACTAGTAAGGGACTGAAACTCTGTTCCTGGTGGCCAGCTTGGCCCAGTCCTTACCCTCCACTCCCACGGCCTCTGAGAAGCACTGATTCACTCCCAACTTCTCTGCCACCAACCACATAAAGCTTATAGTGCTAAACGTGACCTGTTGAACAACTTAATATTGAATGCATTTTACTTTACAATCCAGAAATCCATTCCTGGGTGGTACACAAACTAGAAAAAACTATGACACACATATGTGCAAAGATATAAGTAATATATTCGTAATTCCTTATGATAGCAAAAATTGTCATTGGAATGTGAATATAATAGAGTCCTACAATCAGGTATCATTCAGCAGTTACTGTTAAAAACAATACAACAGTGACACACATCAAGACTAATCATCCTTAAAAACACAGGGTCAAGTTATAAAAACTCAAAAACAAGTTACAAAAGGATACTTATAGTATTGCATGATTTATGTAAGGGTTAAGGATGCAAAGTGCCATAAATAAGTATTGTTAGTGGCAAAAATGGTCAATATTTATGAATGGATAAAAAAATTATGAATGGGGTTACAGGGAAGGGGGCAAAAGTTGGGACACAAGACTTCATTATCTACCATGCTTTCCTTCTCCAGGTCTGTGGTGGATACATCAATGGACATTGTATTTCTTACATATTTCAAATGTACAAATTAATATTTATAAGTTAAACACTAATAATCCAAAGAAATTCAAATTCATAATAAAAGAGCATTCTATTTTGCTAAAAACAAATTATTTATCTAAGAATACAGTTTCACAGTAAAGGCCATCTCACAAATTCATCTGAAGAAAACTCTAAATAATGTACTACAATTCCCTCTTCAAATTTTGTCCCTTATTTGCAAAAACCAATCAAAACAAAGTCACATTCTCTGGCCTTATGGTACTAGTTGACCTACCAAACTTCAACAGCTCTGAGCTTTTTAGAATCTTGTCTCCTACATCAAAATTTAACAAAGTTTTCTATTATCTTCAACCAGCAACATTAAATTAAGCAAATCATATTAATAATACTTAAAGCTGAAAATATCACCCTTTCCCAAAGTAGTGTTATTTTAGTCAAGAATTACCAAAGAGTTTACCCTTTTAAACAAGGATGGCATTTCAATCAATCAAAGAAAAATATTAGGAAAATAGTTGGCACCTGATTGTTTAATATCACCAGGTCTTTTTATTTTCAAGTAAGGTTAGGCCTATGTATCTTAGGAAGAGATTGCTATTTCCAAGGTTTTACTGGAATGAATCAAAGAACTTGATTAAGAACTTGCAAAGTTTTATAGTTTTAATATCCAATCATTTACAGATACAGTGTGAAAAGCTAGGCAGTTAAACTACCTAATCTTTTAAGTTGTGATGGTTTTTGGTGTTGGACTTGTGGTTGAGCAACATGCAAAAGATACTTAGAATTTATCTTTCTCCAGTTGTCAGTCACCTGCTTTCCAGCGGGCTGATGGCAGAGCAGTGGAGTTTAAAGGCAGCACCTACATTTGCATTTCAATAGTTTCATAATTCTATGAAGCCTCATTATTGGAACAGTGCAGGTGGCCAAATTTTCTTCAAGATTCAAAACTCTTAGGGTGAAAGAATGTTAGGGTGAAAGTCATTGTATTCAAAGTCTATTGAATGTTCTCTCTTGCTCTTTTCTTCAGTGCTAAGTTCATGTTTTTATGGTGAAAATCTTTTCTGTGTTTGAATCTTTAGGAACTAAAATCAAGACTGTAAGATAAGATAAAGGAGAATGGAGGACATATGGGATCCCAAAACCCTCTTTCTCCCCAATGGAGAGAAAAAAAGTTTGCTTTTTCTTAGGAAAATAATTCCACTTACCACATAAAAAGGTCACTTTAGCTGGACGTATGTTGACCGTTTGCAAAGACCTGCACTTATCATAACCGGCTGCTATTGTGGGGGAAGAAGGCCTGTGAAATATTTTGGTGCAAGGGAAAAAGTCCTGGAGTTATAATTAAAAAATTCTGAGTTCAAGGGCAAGGGAACTGAGTACCTTTTTGAGATAAGCACCTCATTCCTTCTCAAAAGTGTGGGTCCACTGGACAGATAGTGGAAGGGGATTAAATGAAAGCATATATGTGCAAATGGGGTATAAATTGTATTGCAAACAACCGGAAACCCATGTAGGTTTGCTTTAACTGGAAAAGGGTTGTGTCCAATTATTTTAATAGGTTTCAATTCATATGTGAAATTTTAACTATCACCCCACCCAGCTGAGACACTGGAATGTGCAGAGCAAGATATTCAGCAAGACAGAATTGGGGGGGGGGAGAGCTCAACAAAGGTCAAGTTAAGAAAAGAAAAATATTTTTTCTTTTAATATTTTTTCCATTTCATTGCCATTTTCATAACCCGTTTCATGGTGTTTTGTAAGACTTTAAAGAAAATAATGTGGCTTCCTCAAACACTCTCACTTCTTTTACTTTCTGTATATAACAGTGGGCAGTTGTCTTTCAAAGCAGCCCCGCCTTCCTGGTCCAGATAAAGCAGACCATCACCCTTTCCTGGGGTCTCTACAGATGAGGTCTCAGCCTCCAAAGTCTCTTCCTAGCCAAGCCCCAGCAGCCAGGAGAAATGATTTTTATTCTCGGAGACTTTAATGTTCCAGTCCAGGAATAGGAGAAAGGGCTTTCATACATTTCAGACAGGGAAGAACCACACATGCTCTGACTACCGCATGTGCAGTTAGAGGATGAAAGGGAAGGTTCTCTCTCTTGGGAAAAGGAGAAAGAAGAGAAGAAGGAGAAAGAGATCACTTACAGTCCACAAAAGAATGATTCCATGCTCATAAGCCCATTTTAATTTTAAAAGATGGAATTCATCAGACCTGCAAGTCTAAATATAGTACAAGCGTCATCGATGTGGGTTTCGACATATTGCTGTTCTGAGAGTTTAAAGGGAAGTGTGTACAAAGTGAGTGTGCGTGCCTTTATCAGAAAAGAGTGTGTGTGCGCGCGCGCGTGCATGCGCGCGTTCTCGTGTTCTGGGCTGGAGGCGGGGCGGTGACTGCATGGAAGGGAAGTTGGGAAACCCCTTCTCTCTCCGCTCACCCCTAGAGCAGCAATCCTGGCCCCGGAAATAAGAAGGGGACTTGCGAGCCGGCACCAGGGTCTCCGCCGTGACTGATATGAAGCTGGCGGAGCCGCAGGCAGAGGCTTTTCTGCTCCGCAGCCAACAACCTGCAGCAGCCGGGCGGGCGGGCGGGGGAGGAAACCCCGAGGAGGCGCTCCCGGCCGCCTCTTTGCTGAGATAGCAGGAGCGGAGCCTGCGGAGCGGCGAGCGCGGCGTCACCGAGCTGCGCGGTGCGGTGCAGGGCGCGCGGGCGGGCGGCGCGCAGGCCCCCGGGAGCCGCTCCAGCCGCAGGACGCCGCTCCGCGCTGCGCCGCCCGAGCGCCCGAGCCTGCGCCGCGTGCCACCTGCCCCGCGCGCCGCGGGCGACACGGGACACGGGAACCCCGCGGGCGGGCGGGCGGGCGAGGACGGCCTGCCCCGCTCCTCCGGGAAGCCGGGTCCGGGGGCCGCTGTGCGCTCAGCGGGACCGGAATTTTTCTCCCTCGCAACCGGAGGGAGCCCGCGTAGAGGTCAGAGGAGCAGCCGAGGAGCTCCGAGGAGCGGCCGGGGGCTGTGACCATGGTCCCTCGCTTCTGCCCCTGGAAAATCTCCGTGACATTTTTCACACTCTGAAGCGGCTGCAGCTGGTGTCGTCGGAAAAGGGGGTGGGAAAGAAGAGAGGGGGCGGGGAGAGCGGGGAGACACCGGCAGGAGCCTGGAGCAGCGCCTCCCCGCTCGCCAAGCCAGGCACCTGTGCGCGGAGCCGCGGCGCAAACGAGGACCCCGCACCCGGCGAACCCCGGGCTGGAAGCGGCGGACGCCAGCGCCCGGGCAGCGCGTGCTCGCCGGCGGGACCCGCACCGCCCACTCGGGCCCCCGCCGCCGCTGCCGCCGCAGACGCAGCCGCGGGAGCGCACGGCCGCCGCTCGGAGCTGCACGCGGCGCCCGGGTCCCCGGGATCTCCGCCCGGCACGCGGCGCTACGGAGCGGGGCGCACGATTCGCCCTTCCTGCTCGTCGCTTCTCCGCCCAGGATTTATTGTGTGTGGAGCCTCCTGGGGGCGGGGAGGGAGCCGCGCCGCCGGGACTGCGGTCGCTAGCGCGGCGCGCAGGGCTAGCAGAGGCCGGGGAGGGGACGCGCGCCTGCCCCCCGCAGCGCTCCGGGCTCCCCGGCCGCTCCCCGCGGGCACCTCTGCAGCCGGCCACCTGAAGGGCGCCGGCGACACCATGGTCTAGCGTGGCACCTGCTCGGAATCCCCTCGCCCGCCTCCGCCTCCTCCCGGGACCCGCGCGCCCACTCCACTGCGGACCCCCCGGCACTTTAAGGAATAATCCTCAGCGGCTGCAAGGCGCAAGCTCTCCGGAACCTCATGGGCAGCTTCTCCTGCGGACGATGTGAGTGGGGCGCCCGTGGTGGCCGTGGGGGTGGCGGGGGGCCTGGGTGCCGGAGGCGTGTGCGGGACCCCACGAGGCTGGGCGCTCCCAGAGCTGCCCGTGCGGTGGCCAAGGAGGCGGCGGCGGGTGGTGAGCTGCGGGGCATCTGGAAATGGGGTGCTGGCGGGGCGCGTGCAAGGGAGTATCTAGCCTCTGGGCTGGCTGGTGAGAGATCCTAAAGGGTTACATACTGCGAAAAGGAAAGGTAAAAGGGAGTGCTGGGCGCTGCTGCCGGGACCACGGGTCCAACCGAAGTTAGGCCTTGAACCTCTATTCTTTGGGGGGGGTCTCTGGTCATCTTTTCCCCAGAGGCATGTGAAGGCTGCAGCGCGTGTTGGCGCCACACACACACACACACACACACACACTTGTGGCAGGTCTCGCTCTTCCCTCATCTAGGCAGGTGTTGTATTGCTGCTTTGATAGATCTTTGGATAAAATGCAATTAGATCGTCTTTATAGCATTTGAGGATTCAGAGGACAGGGTCGGGTTTGGGGGATGCAGAGGGTCAAGAAGCATGAAAGACTAGCAGGGCAGAAAGAAGTGGGGTGCAGTGGGGTGAAAGCTTTTCTCCGGAGTCGGAGAGAAAGACGCCTCCCTCTCCCTGCGCCTGGCAACTCCAGCCCACACGGATCCTTTGTGTTCGCGGGAAGCTAGTGAGTGGACCTGCGCTATTCCCAGCCCGGCCTGGGCCCCTCTGCGCCTCCTCTCCGAGTCGTTAAGGATGCCAGACTTGTTTCAGGTCCTGGGTGGAGAGAGGGAGGGAAACCCTATAGGACCGGGGTGACCCTGTTGCCCAGGCTCTGGGAACCTTAGGTTGCCTACCGGAGTCGCTGGTCTTACTGGGTTTTTTTTAGAGAGAGTCGAGAATGGGCTGGCGGTTGTACAAATCGCCTGGAAAAATAGTGGGACTTCCTGACAACGGCCGGGCGGCTGCGGAATTGCTTCGTGACACTACTTCTGTCGGCCTTCAGAGCTGAATAAAAGACCCGCCTCCGCCCTCTCCTCCTCTCTCGCAGCGCTGTCTCCTCCCCGGGCGAGTCACAAAGCCACCGGGTTGGGCGCAAGGGCGCAGTGCGAGGCGGGGAAGGGAAGGGATGGAAGGGGTCACTTGCACAACTCCGGGGATCGGCGGCTTGGGAGGGGAGCCATCTGTGACTCCCACGTTCCTGTCGAAGTTCTCCTTCCCTGGGAATTACGAAAGGCGGGCGAGGCGGGTGGGAGTCTGGGAGACGCCAGGGTCGGTCCTCCACCTGCTCTCCACGACCACTTTTCCGAGGCGCTCTCCACCCATCCAGTCTACCTGCCGAGTAACTGGGTCAGCAGGTAGCTGGGCGTACCTGGAGCCGTGGCCATGAGGCTTTCTGGATGGAGAAAAAGCAATCTGTAGTTGAGCATATTTTAACCTGGGCAGAATTTCCAAGCACAATAGAGATTTTATAGCGTGGGCGAGCAGAGTGCATTCCAGAGAAAGCAGGACACGTGATCCCTCCGAGGGGAGAGATACAGTATTAGGAACTCGATTTTCTTTGTTCCAGGCTTAGCCCATGGATGCTTAGCATCCTAGTTCCTGGAGGCCTCCTTTAAAGGAAGCATAATAATA